>JAVKPL010007135.1:0-281340 GCA_032173675.1 Gastrolobium villosum | reverse complement strand
CTCGGGTTGGGCATATTTTGCTGTATTACCGTCCTGTGGTTTCCTGGATTCTTTGTACTGGCCAATTTTGATAATATATCAGCTCGGCCATTTTCTTCCCGAGGTATGTGCTTGATCTGGGCTGTGTCGAAGTTGGCCATCAATTCTCTTACCTTCTGCAAGTATTTGACCATTAAGGGTCCTTTTGCTTGGTATTTGCCATCTATTTGTGATGCCACTAACTGGGAGTCAGTGAACACCATCACGTGATTGGCTCCGTGATCTTTAACCTGTGATAACCCAGCTATTAGAGCTTCATATTCGGCTTGATTATTTGACGTTGGAAAGTTTAACTTCAGAGAGTGCTCTATGGTGATTCCCTCTGGGCTTTCAAGAATGACACCAGCGCCACTCCCCTTTTGGTTAGAAGATCCATCAACAAAGACTTTCCATGTTCTGCCGGTTTGCTCTTGTTCCTGGTGTGATGACGTCATTTCCATTACGAAGTCGGCCAAAGCTTGCGACTTAATAGCCTTCCGACTTTCATAACTGATGTCGAATTCACTTAGCTCAATTGCCCAACTTGCCATCCTTCCTGCCAAGTCTGGTTTGTGTAACACTTGTCTGACCGGCTGGTTGGTGCGGACTCGGATCTGATGTCCCTGGAAGTAGGGTCGTAATCTCCTTGCTGTAACTAGCAATGCATATGCTACTTTTTCCAACTTTTGATATCGTAACTCGGCTCCTTGTAGCGCCCTGCTAATGAAGTAGATTGGCTTCTGGTCTTCTTCTGTCTCCTTGATTAGGACTGCACTTACGGCTTCCTCACCCACAGCCAAGTATAAGGTCAAAATGTCTCCTGATTCGGGTTTGGTCAATATTGGCGGGGTTGATAAACATCGCTTTAATTTAGCGAATGCTTGTTGGCATTCCGGGTTCCAGTCCGCTGTTGCTTCCTTTTTTAGTAGTTTGAAGAACGGGAGGGCCTTTTCCGCCGATTTGGGTAGAAAACGTGTCAATGCCGCGATTCTGCCCGTCAGTTGTTGTACTTCTTTTTTATTTTGGGGCTCCCTCATATCCAGAATTGCTCTGCACTTTTCGGGGTTTGCTTCGATTCCCCGGTGAGTTAACATGAACCCCAAGAATTTGCCTGCTGGAACGCCAAATGCGCATTTAGCCGGGTTGAGGCGTATGCTGTAGGTTCTGAGTTTGTTGAAGGTTTGTTCCAAATCCTTAATGTGTATTGCCGCACAAAAAGATTTGACAATCATATCATCAATGTAGACCTCAACATTCTTTCCCAACTGATCTTCAAAAATCTTGTTCATCATTCTTTGGTACGTGGCTCCTGAATTTTTTAGGCCAAATGGCATTACGTTGTAGCAATAGTTCGCCTTTTCAGCAATGAAGGCAGTTTTCTCCTGGTCCTCGGGATACATTGGGATCTGGTTGTATCCCGAATATGCGTCCATGAAGGATAAAAGTTGAAAACCAGCCGAGTTGTCGACCAGCTGGTCTATATTGGGCATTGGGTATGAGTCCTTGGGACAGACTTTGTTTAGGTCTGTATAGTCGGTGCAGACCCTCCATTTGCCATTTGGCTTTTTGACCATCACGACATTGGCCAGCCATGTGGTGTATTGTATTTCTCGAATGAAACCCGCCTCCAGCAGTTCCTTGACATGATCTGCCAAAACTTGTTGTCGTTCTGGTCCTAACTTCCTTTTTCTCTGGGATATCGGCACTGATCCTGGGTAAACTGATAGTTTATGGCAACAGAATTCCGGGTCGATACCCGGAATTTCTGATGACGTCCATGCAAAGACATCCTTGTTGTTCCTGAGAAACTCCGCAATTTCTGCTTTGAGGGAAGGATCAGTGGACTTGCCAATTCGAGTGTATTGACCGGGTTTGTCTCCCAGGGTTAAGTCTTCCAATTCTCCATCGGGTTCTGGGCGTGGGACTGTGTCTTCTCTCATGTCTAGTTCAACAACATTTACCGCTTTCCTCTTGCCTTCCTTCATTCCTCCGGTGTTGGGGATGTATTTATCTCCTGGATGGGCTCGAGGGGGGTTTATCTCCTTTACTGTGTTGAAGTAACAGCCTCGAGATTCTTTCTGATCACCGCAGACTGTGATGACTTCATTGGTACTACTCAACATTTTGATCTTTTGGTGCTTGGTGGATACCATCATGTCCCATTCATGTATTGTGGGTCGACCTAAAATTACATTATATTCAGAGGGGAAGTCGGCTACTATGAACCGTACGCGTTCTGATTTAAACGCGTTTTTTGTTCCCAACGTTAGTCTTAGATCTATGTATCCTTTGGGAGTGGTGTGCTGCCCATTGAAGGCAATTAGCTCAGTTCTGCAAGGGTGCAGATCTTCTGCGTCGAGATGCATTTTTTTGAATGCGTCCCATAATATGATATCAGCACTGCTTCCGGCATCGATGAAGATTTTTTTAACCCGGCAGTTGACTATAGTTCCTGCGATGACGAGTCCATCGACATGTCCAGGCATTATTCCTCGCATGTCCTCCTTTGTAAAATATAACAAAGGAGGATCCTGTTCTCGTTGTGTCTGCTTGAAACTGGGATAGTCTCTGACGGAGAAGACTTCCCTTAGGTATTTTCGTCTTGCGTTCATTGTGTCACCACCACCTCCAAGGGCTCCGCTTATTACGTTGCACTCAAAGGCTACTTCTGGGAATTCATCCTGACTGGGACCTTTCCCGGAAGTGATATTTTCTGGGGTCTTATTTTCTTGTGGATTCCTGTTTCTCTGACTGTTGTCAAACTTTCTTTTGTTATTTTTGCCTCCTTGTGTTTGGATCACATACTGCCTTAGTCGACCATCTCTTACAAATTTTTCAACTGCATCTCTGAGATCCCAGCATTGATCTGTAGTGTGACCGGGTCCGTCATGAAATGCGCAATATTTTGACTTGTCCAGTCCACCTCTGTTAAATATAGGCCGAGGTCTTTCCACCTTTCGCATGTCCGTCATGGCCACCTCTCTCCAAATTTGCGATCTCGGGGCGTTCAGCGGGGTATATTTGTCATATTTCCCCATCCGATCTCTGGAATCCGGGATTCGCGGCCTGTTTTCTTTTTTCCGGAAATCGTTACGATCCCGGTGCTGTGGCAATGGGTTTTTGTCTTTCAGAAGTATGCCCTTTGCCTCTTCTGGCTGGGCATTGGCTATCTCCATCTGCTCGAGCTCTAAGTATTTCTTAGATCGAGTTCTGAATTCTTCTAGTGTCTTGACAGGGTCTTTGTATATCGATTTGGCCAATCTAGATGATCCGTCCAAACCGGCAACAATGAGGTGAACGTGAACGTTCTCTGGTAAGTTTGGTACTTGTAGCGCGGCGTCTTTGAATCGATTAAGGTATTTTTGGAGGGTTTCTCCAGGATTTTGTCGTATTTTACCGAGTGCGAACTCGGATTTGGGATGTTTCTTGCTCGTGGCGAAATTAAGAAGGAAACGCTGACCGAATTCATCAAATGAACTGATGGAATTTGCAGGGAGGGTGGAGAACCATGCCTGTGCCGCTCCTGTCAAGGTAATTGCAAATATTCGGGATATGAGAGGTTCATCAATTCCTCTGATGTACATGTCGGTATCGAAAGCATCGATGTGAACTTGTGGGTCTTGACTTCCATCATATTTTGGTAAGCGTGCAGAATCAAAATCTTCAGGAAAAGGGGCATTCAAGATCGTGCTAGTGAAGGGACTGTTATTGTATTGCCCCTTACTATACCGTCTCTTATATGAGCCGGGTTCAGCCTCGCGCCTACCCCTGTCGAGATGTATCTCCTCCTGATTCCTTGGATTGCCCGTTTCTGCTGGGGGAACGGGGTTTGTAGCATGCGGAGTGACGGTTTGTCCTGCTATGTTGATGTCGTTTTGGACAGGGTTGAGTTCGTGCTGGGCTTGGTTCTGCTGAGATGAGTGGCCCCGTTCATCCTCTTGCCGAGGTTCAATGATTCCTCTCAACCGACGTTCCAAGTCGCGGATCCCACGTGAATGCTCTTCCCGCATTACGCGAAGATCGTGTTGACGTTGGCGGTTGGAGCGGTCTTCCATCTCCGTCATGCGTTGTAGAATGACCGTAAGAGTCGTATGAACCAATCGAGATTCTGGCTCGGTTGATTGGACGATATTGCCTGCCAGATCTCTGGCGTGTACTGGAGGGTTCGTCCGAATTTCTGGTTGGCGTTGCGCATGCCTCAAGGGAGTAGAGGCAGAATCTGATATGTCTTCACTGATGTGGACATGATCGTGGTTCATCACATCATCCCTCTGGTGTTGAGGTTGGTTTGCTTCCTCCAAAACTGGTTCCAGAGGTGGATTAGGTTGGCTGTTGCTTCTTGTGTGAACCACCATGATGTAGACGTGGGTAAGTTTCCCACAGACGGCGCCAATGTTCTGTCCTGTGGACAGAGATGTTCAACCTTTGTTAGGTTGATTGATCGCTTTGGACCGTATAGCCTTGACCAGGGGTATCTATGGAAAAGATATCCCTATGCCTAGCTTGATCACTGCAAAGTATATGAATGTGGTGATAGTGTGTTGTGTGTGTATCGAATATCAAGTGTCTTGTTCTGTCGAGGAGCCCTCCTATTTATAGGGGCTGCCTCTGATTTGAATTGGTGTAGCTGAGCTGTAATGACGCGGGATCATCAATGCTTTGTCGGCCGTTACCAGAGGTTACGTATCAGATATCATGTCTCCATAACTACAGCCCGTTTCAGGTATTCAAATGGGGAATATTCGATGGGGTATTCCGGGTTGAGGAGGTGGGCTCGTTTGGTGTGGGCCTTCTTACCGGGTTCATGAAGTGAGCCGGCTTATATGGGCATTTAGCCCGGGTTCATGGTACAGATCCATAACAGTTCCATTAGGTTGTTGAGTATTATTTGCTCTGTAATGGTGGAAGTAGAGGTTATTGGTTGGATTTATTCTTGTTCTTATTTTTTCTTTGTCGGAGACTTGAGTTGAGGCTCTGTTCAGTTTTCATTAGCTTTTATTTTATGGGTACTTCGCCTTTTTGATTAGCTTTTTTTTTTAGCTTTCTGAATTTTGCTTTCTCATTTGTAGAATAGATATTATAACTTCTCCTTTTTTACATGTAGATGGACTTTGAATCACAAAACAGCACTCAAATGATGGATCGGGAGGTTGATGTTCAAGATGCAAATGTTGAGGGTGATAATATAGCCGGGTCAGCAAACACAAACGTGCCAACAAAGAAATCGAGAAAGTTAGTATCCAAGGTTTGGCAACACTTCGAGCGCATTCCAATAAATAAGGATGGATGTAATATTCAAGCCAAATGTAAGTATTGTGATCAATTATACATGGCTGATAGTAAATATGACACTGGTAATTTAAAACGACATTTGGATGGATGTGTGAGAAGAGATACTAGGGATGTTGGGCAGATGATGCTTTCAAATCAAAATATCTCCTTAAGTTTAGAGCCTAAATTTGACCATGAGAAATTTAGGGAGTTATTGATAGCTGCCATTATTATGCATGATTTACCATTTCAATTTACTGAATGGCAAGGCATTAGAGCTCTTCTTTTATATTTACGTGTGGATTTGAATATTATAACTAGAAAAACAGTGAAGGCTGATTGTGTTAAGTTGCATAAAAGGGAGAAAGATAGATGCTTGAATATGTTAAAGGAGAATCCCAGTAGAGTTAGTTTAACATCTGATTTATGGACTTCTTTAAACACTGCACATTTTGTTGACAAGAGTTGGCATCTGCAAAAAAGAGTTCTAAATTTTGGGTTTAAGCCACCTCCACATACTGGAATCTCATTGGCTGAAAAAATCCACACCTTTTTGAAGGATTGGGGGTTAGATGGGAAGATTTTTTCAATTACATTAGATAATGCTTCTGCAAATGATGTTTGTGTTCACTTTTTGAGAGATCAACTGTTGATTGGAGGTGGACTTTTATGCAATGGTGAGTTTTTTCACGTGAGATGTTGTGCTCACATATTAAATTTGATAGTTCAAGAAGGATTGAAAGAGGTTGATGAATCTATTGTGAAAGTTAGGGAAAGTGTTAAGTACGTGAAGGGGTCACAAGCAAGGAAACAAAAGTTTTTGCAGTGTGTTGGTCAAAGTTCTCTTGCATCTAGAAGAGGTTTCAGGCAAGATGTTCCAACAAGATGGAATTCTACTTTTCTCATGATTGATAGTGCACTCTTCTATAAGCGTGCCTTCATGCACCTTGAGTTAAGTGATTCCAACTATAAATATTGTCCATCTAGAGATGAATGGGACAGGATTGAAAAGATCAATGAGTTCTTGCATGTATTTTATGATATTACTTGCGTCTTCTCTAAAACCAAGCATCCAACTGCAAATCTTTACTTTCCTTATGTATAATAAAATAAGAGTTTTAAGAAGATAGTTATTTGAGAAGTCACAATAAATAATAATAAAAAATTTAACTTTTAAGGATTTTAAATAAAAAAATTTAAAAAATATTATTAAAAAATACAAATAGACACTTAGAGTTAGAGCACCTATATAATATTTATTTAGAAATCGAGATTATATTAAACATTATTTTATATAATATACAGTGTCAATACAGTGACCACCTCATCTTCACAAAAAGCATATGCAAATCGTGAAACTTATTGGTTTATAAACAAATAATTATATATCTTTATGATCAGAGCATCAGCATTTAGGTCCAAATTGGAGGCCACAACAATTCTTCAATACTCACATTCTCACCCATTTTCTAAGTGCTTTAATTTGCCACTTGGTGGTGGTTGTTTTGTCTTACTCTTCCCTTTTAGGCTCTCTTAACAATTCTTTATTCTGTGCATGAGTCTGCTATTTTTATTTTATAAAATGGTGGTAACGTATTTTTTTGTTATTTTTTTCGTAGATATCTATTCTTTCTAAAAATTTTACTTGCTCTTTCTAATCCTTTTTACTTGATTATTTTATCATTTTAAAAAATTGTATCCTATGGTTAATCGTGTAATTTATTATTGGGATTTATAACTATAATGTTAGAGGAAAATGGATACATCATGTCATAGAAATACAAAATAAAGGGCTCACAGGTTTTTTTTTTTTTTAGAAAAAAAATCATAAAGTTTGATGGGTCTGCTGGGAAACTTCTTTTCATTCATGCAATATGATAGTTCAAGATCCCTTTATTATTAATCTTAAAAATAATTTTTTTTCCCATTATAACTAAAAATAAGCAATTTGGTCAATAAAAAAATAATAATAATAATTTGGGGCTGAAAGGTCTGTACAGAATGGGCTGCTGGGCCATAAGGCCTATGATTAAATTTCAAGGTGAAACAAGTTGAGGTTAGTGGCAAGAATTTCCATTAGTGTTATCCATATAGGTGGAGACACACTAGGAAATTAAAAAAATAAGCAAAAATTAAAAATGAGTAAAAAATAATAATTTTACTTTATTATTATAATTCGTTTATCCTAATGCAAAAATAAATAAATTAGAATCTCTTCATTCTTTATAAAATATTTGCAAGTCGGTTGATTTTAATTGTAATTTATTTAAAAAAAGAATTTTATTTATAAAATAAAACTATAGTCTGATCACTATTTGCGTACAAGTAAAATATTTAAGGATAATGTTTGCAGAAAAAAAATATTCAAGGATAATAAACCATACAATAAAAGTTTTAACTCTTTATAAGAATTTTTTTTTAAAAAAAAAATTCCAATCTTAATTGTTTTATTTTACTTTATAACTTTACAGTATTTAAAAACGAGATAAAAATGTAATTTAAACAAGGCAAAAAAGTAAGGCAACTGTAAAAATAAGCCATGATTTCTATATTATAACATGGAAATGGATGCTTTCATATTAAAAAAAATATGACATAGCTTTGGCCTACTTTCTTCTGTTTCCATAAATAAATAGCTAGAGCCTTATATCAAGAAAAGGGATGTGACTAAGACGAGAACCTAGAATCCGAGAACATTTTTAGTACTCCAGTCGTATGAATAATGGATACTACTTTCATTTAAAAAAAAAAAAATATCGATTATGTATTTTTTGGAATACACAAGCATAATATTTATGGGTATTTATCAACCGATCTAAACCGATTCAAACCGCGGTAACCGAACTGAAAAACCGATAACCGAATAAACAGAAAACTGAAAAAACCGCAAATTTTAATTGGATTGGCTCGATTTTTGGATGGGTTGTTAAAAACCGACCCAATCCAAACCGATCCAATATATTAATTTCTCTCTATCTACTTGTGTCTTTCTCCAATCATAACCCAAAAATTTCTAAACCCAAGACTCATTAACCTATCATCTAAATCCAAGAAAAAATCTAATCACATCTCATCAATAAAATTTTATCTTTGTAGAGCTTTATATCTTATTGCCCAAAAAAGAAAATTATATTATAGTGTATTAATGCTTTTGTATTTCAAAATAAAAAAAAAATTATAAAGTCAATATATACCAGAGATGTTATTGCAAAATAATAATGAAACAAATTTTAGGATTTTCAAAAAACCGAAAACCAATCCAATCCAAACCGAAAAAGATTGAATTGAATTGGATTTGAAAAAAATCCAAACTGAATGGATAATGATATGATCAAACCGAAGAGATTGGATCGGATGATTTTTGCTTCCAAAACTGATCCAATCCAGACCGCGAACATCCCTAATAATATTAGAGTTTTTTTTTTCTTTTTTTCTTTCTCCTCATGAAATATATTAACACAATTGTTATATTTTTATTGACGAGATGTAAGTAATACGGCAGAATACAAAAATAAAAGGACATAGCTTCGTACCCATAAACATTGACAGATTTTATTTTATTTTGGTAAGCTAACATTGACAGATTTTTAATAGACGTAAATGAAGATAGCAATTATATTGTCTATTAATTCAGATTTTATGTCATTGATTTCAAGCAAAATTCTGAAAGGCTAAACTGGGGCTCCATTCATGTAATTGACTTTAATCAAATGCATAACACTCTGATTCAAATGGCAAGATAAGTAAACTGTATATCATTTTATCAACAGTCAAACCAGTATGAATTAGATCCATTAGAGTAACAGCAATATTACACTTCTTTTTAAAGCTATTGATCCATTCAAATAGCATTCCCTCGTCATCAATCAGGCCAAAGCATGATGCCGGCACAACAAACAGATAAACAACATCCAATATATATATATATATATATATATATATAGCTCAGGATCATTTTACACCTGTGTAAATTACACTCTTAATCTTGTCCATTAATCCCACTTATATCCGAGGGCTCAATTTTTTTAGTAATATGAGTCATTGGATACAAGTGGATCAATGGACAAGATTGAGTGTAAGACTTCTAACTCTTACACTGGTGTAATCATGCACTATATATATATAGGTAGGATCCTTTGACACCGGTGTCAAATTTGAAATTTGACACTTCATCTGAGAGTCGTTAGATAAAAAAAAATCAACGACTCTGATTTGTAAGCATGTGACACCATTGATCTTTTTTGATCTAACGGGTCTGAGATGAGGTGTCAAATTTCAAATTTGACACTGGTGTCAAAGGATCCTCCCTCATATATATATATTGAAATTTGACACCTCATCTAAGAGTCATTATATCAAAAAAGATCAATGGTACTTACAAATCAGACCATTGATCTTTTTTGATCTAACAGCTCTCAAAACCGGTGTCAAAGGATCCTATCTTATATATATATATATATATATATATATATATATATATAAGAATTCAAATGCAGCAATTGGTCTTTTCTTCGGTGGTGCATTACCAACTTGAGATGTGGACTAAGAGAAAATCTACCATGACAAAGCAAATTACAAGTGAATAAGCAGTAATTAGAATAGCATTTGGAATTGCTGTAAGCACCTAAATCATGCTACCTAACCACCATGGTTGCAAATAACTTGACATGTTGACATTTTAGCTCCAAGACATATTCAAGATCAAAGTAACAAGATAAAGCAAACCATTCCTTCTCAGCATTTACAGCAAATGCTAACCCTCTTGATTGATTGTCGTTGATTTCTAGCATGTTCAAACAAATTGGCATTTCATCAAATAAGGAATCAAATTATTAAGAGGGGGAAAATCCTCCACCAAAAATTAACATCAGCCCCATTTCGAATTAAACCATAAAAAACACACACACACAAAAAAAAGATTCCTAGAACATAATACAAGTATTGAATAAAATACATTGATTTGCATTCATTCCATATCATAAGTACATCAATGGCAAGCAAAACAATAAAGGAATAAATTTCACCAAGGGAGGCCTCTCCAATGGATCTAAACAACAATATTCTAACTCATGTTTCTCAATTGTAACCCCTTAATAGTTATCAAAAGCTCTTAGAAACACACACTGAAAGTTACCTCTCCCAAATTACATTTTTATCCCCAAAAAAAAAAAAAAAAATCCTTTGGGGTCCAAGATCCTCTCAGTTTCTATAGTTTTTCTCTCTTTGAATTCCACAAATCCTCTCAGAAAAGTTCTCTAAAAAAATAGTTACAAGACATCTTTCTCTCTTCTTCTTGGTCCCCTCCCAAAATCTCCTGTGGAGATTTTTTTTTTTAAATGCTACAGGAGTATTAAATTTAGTACTCCCATTTTTCTTAATTAGAAAAACTCTATATCATTTCAATCCTTACCTTTTTCTGTATTTCCATGCATATCCTTAAAAATTCCCAAGAAGTGTTTGCTTTGTGGGAGTGAAGATTAGAGTGGTGACCCTCCTTCCTTGTTGTTCGTTGCAGGACCCAACTAGACTTGGGTCAAGCTAGGAGGACTTGGATTGATGATTGATTGATTTTAGATTGGGTTTTCCGATACTGAAATAAATGGGTCAATGAGTTAATGCATCCCATTTGTACTATATTTAGGGATATTTGGTAGAGGAGAAATTTTTTTTTTATCTGAAAATCTCAATTTTCAAAAATATGATTTTTACCTCCAGTTTATGATAATATCCGAAAATTTAAAATTTAGAAAAATTCAGTTTCCGAGAATCTTGAAAAACATCACGTACCAAACGGCCCCTAAGGGGTTGAGTAAAAAATAGGACAAAAGTAATTGTTCTCCTTCTTCTTCTTTTTTGCCTTTTTAAAAAAAAAAAAAGAATAATAAAGATAAAGAAATTTATCTTGACAAAAAAAGTAAGTGTTTACACGTAGGTTCGGGTTTATTTTTTTTTGGGTTCATTTGAATTTGGTATGTTGCAAAGTAATATGCAAGTGAAAGATCGTGTTTTACTTTACGAGGGTTTGGGATTTTGTAATACATCCTTACTTATATACATTACATGCATGTTCACTTTCATTAAATTTCTCGTGTCACTAATGACAATAACATCACCTCTCAAATATCAGCGTTTGAGTCAGAAACTTGCAGCAGCTGAAGCTTGAAATTATCCCTTTGCAGCAGATGATATCACCCCCAGTGAAAAAAACCAGGAAGAATTATACAATTTATCTAATCTAATTCATTTAGAATTATGAAAAAAAAGAGAGTTGAAAGAGTTACACCATTCACAACTATCCAGTAGGACAATGAACAAATTCCACCTCACCTCTCCCCTAAAATCCACGAAAAAAATGCCTATTTTGTTTGATCAGTAATACAGACCCTCTTGCTCCCAAATACCAACAAGAAAGTCAATCATTTCCTGTCACAAAAAATATTATAATCAATTAGTGATATATTATCAAAAAGAAATACAAGAATATTAATAGATAAAGAACCAAGTTCAAGAAATCATACTCCGAGAGGGATGGGTTGGGGAAAGGGCTTATTGCTCCCAAGTAGATTGTCGTAGGTGGCATTCGAACTGTGGAATATAAATTCAGAATTAGAGATGCTAGAGTGATATAATACAAAATCATTAATTCAGCCTTCATCTAATAATTTAAATTTTTTGGTTGAATTAATTGCATTACATGATATAGAGCTAGGGGTGTAAATAGGCTAGGCCGGCCTACAGGGCCTACAGCCTAGCCTATATTAGGTCAGGCTTAGCCTGTTACAAATAGTAAAATAGAATAGGCCTAGACTTTTTAAAAAACCTATTTATAAATGAGAAAGATTATACTTATTACTTAATTTTCTTACTACTTGTTACTATCAAATCTTAACCGTTGATTTCCGTCAATCTAACGGTTATAATTTATTGCAAATTAATAATTGATTAATAAATATGACCCCATAAATTATAACCGTTAGATTGACGGAAATCAACGTTAAGATTTGATAATAGAAGGTAATAAGAAAATTAGATAATAAGTATAACATTTCTCTTTAAAAATAGGCTATAGATTTTTTTTATACATATCGGGCCTATAAGCCTACAGACCGACCTATATCATATTATTTACTTTAAGTAAAATTATTATTTTAATAAATTTAAATAATAAAGTAATATTATTTTTTTGGTGAAAATAAAGTAATATTATTTTAGTTATTCTTTTAATTGTTGAATATTTAATAGCATTAAACATGCTAACAGGCCTAGGCCTATGTTTTTAATTTTTAAATATAAGACCAAACTTGTAATTTGAGATATACAAAGGCTAAGAGGTCAAGCCAGACTCGATGTTTTTTACACAGGCTTGCCCTATTCAAGTCAAAGTCTAGCCTAACCTAACCTATTTACACCTCTAATTAGAGCATTCGTGACCTCTTGGTCACGAGTTCATCCTCATCATCCTTGTTCAATTAATAAATAATTAAACATCGTGGAGTCTTTTAGACTAGGTAGGTGGGGTCTATGCATTATTCACCCCAAATAGACTCTTGTATAAAGGGATATGTTAGAGAGATATAATATAAAACCATTTGGGTTACAAAGATCAATAAACATCATGAAAAATTAACTTTGGAGTAAATGCAGCTTGACAGTAATCCCAATTTTCCGTCTCACAACCAATCTCCCTGCTTGTATCATGAATGCTCAGCTCGTGATTAATAGTGCAGTTTTTATCAGAAAAGAAATGGAAGAGGTTTTCTTGAGTTAGGACTTGTACCCGGTAGAGTGTAAAAGCTTGGTAAATGAGAAAATAAGCACCAGCTATACAGCTAAAAAATGCTCAGACAATGCAATAGTATTGTCAGCCATGAACTTATAGGAAGAAATTATACGAATTTAGGTAGAAAAGGAAGAAAATATAGGATAAGGAGGATGGTACTCCTCTGATATTATATTGAAATTACATGGATTTAAGTAGGGAAGAAAGAAAAGAGAGAATAAAGATAAAATAATTTGAAATTGATATTGATTTGAAATGAAGGATGTGTTATAAAAGACAAAGTAATAACCCCTAATTATACTAGTAGTTTAAGATATAAGGAAATAAATCATGAAATGAGGAAATATAAAAATCAATTCTAAAAGATCATCTAAGATACTCTAAACTACTTTAAGATATAATCATGTTATTATGAGATATCCTTCTAGATATTCTAATAGTTAGCATGGTTGGTTGCTTCTTCTAGGAAGGGCAAAACTTCGCATGTAACTAGCAAAAAAATGGGCAAAGATCTCATACTAGTTACTCAAAAGCAGCAGATAATACATGGAAGCAATTAGCCACAGCACACTTCATTCCTCTAACAGCTTGAAAATGCATGAAAGGGAAAGTGAATACAATTTTTTTCTTTTTCTTTTGTAAGATGTTGAAGAGCCGGCTTGGCTCAGTGGTAAGCATGCTTACCGTGATGTCCAAGGTCCCAGCTTCGACTCGGCCTCTCCGCAAAAGCGGGGGTAAGGCTTGACTCGTATGTCCTTCCCCAGACACTCACGAGTGGGTATTGAACTGGGTCGGCCTTTTTTTTTTGGTAAGATGTTCATATTGCAACTTAACATTTGAGGCTTCACTGCTGACTGCATATTTTATTTACCTTATTTTTGGTTCTCTAACTCCTGTCTGACTCTTAGACCTTTTGTTTCCAACCCATTGTTGCCTTATCTGGTTCCAGAGAAGAAGACCTGCATCCATCAAACTTTTCTGTTCAAATGAAATGAAAATAAAGAATTATACATGCAGATCAACTAAAATCCTGAAAAATAGTTTTTTATTGTAAGTTCCAGAAACAGCAATTAGCCAATTACACATAACTAAATTACCAACCCAAAAAAACTCTCTTTTAAACCCTGACTAGCAAAGGTAGGGATGAGGGCAATTGCCTTGCATTTTTGCAAAGAGACTGTTTCTCAAACTTGAACCTGTGACCTTCACGATCACAAAGAGCAACTTTATCGCTACTCCAAGCTCAACCTCAAGGCTTTTGATTCAAATATTTCACGAAAAATAATAAAATAACTCATACCTTAGGAAAGCACATATAAGTCCTACATGATTCTATGAACATTTAAGCAAAGACTGTTTCCACAGCAGAGAACCAACAGATAATAAACTTATAACAGCAAACTTGCCATGGTTGACAAATTCAGGAGGACCAATTTGACTGTCTGCACTACTTTGAGGATCAGAAGGATTATTTGATATTCCAGTTGACGAGATGCTTCTCTGGGATTGAGCTGCACTATGATCCATTTCAAATGTGGTGCTGCTCCAGAAATCTTCTGAACCATTGTCTTTATCAACTGTTTGATCTTGAGTTCTTAGTCCTTTAGATGCTTTATTCGGAGGTTCTGAGCAGCATCCAAGACAACCTCTGCTCTGTTACAAACCAGGAAATTCAACCACAAGCATGATTAACACCAACTATTAACTATACGGTGACATTGATAAGTTGCTATCACGCACTTTTGTTGATGTAAAACACAAAAAAAGGAGCAAGCATGATGTGATTACATTGGAATCAACAAAAAATGCACTTTAAGAGCAAGATAGAAGAAATAAAAGAAGGTAAGCTTCTCCTCTCTAAACAATGGAAAAACTTATGTTTGCAATTAGTGAAACAATAAATTTCATGAAATTAAAATTAGCATAAAATAAATCTCTCTTACACATAAAAGCCCCTTGCATTTGAGCTTTAACTTTTCCATAACTGAAAGCACAGGAACACCAAAACAGGCACCACAAAACAGTAAAAATGAGCAGTGGGGTTTCTTCCAAGAGCATTTACCCTTCGGTGCTAACAAGCAACACCTAGAATACATAACTCCAAGTAAAACCCTATAACAGAAGCAAATTCTATATATCTTATATCAACTTCCAAAGAATCCAATGAAAGAATGACAAACAATAAAGCCCCATCACGTTACCCTTTTCACCATATCTTATGCTTGCTTAAAAACCAAGCAAGTACAAGCAAAGATTCCCAAACATGATTAAAAAAAAGACTTCAAACTACAGATAATGACCTTAACGTACCCAGAAAGGTCAAGAAGATGCAAAGGAATAAAAATTTCAACTTTCTAGTTTCCTGAATTTCCAGAACTACAAAAACAGCAACATCTAACTCAACTATAAAATTTCAACTCAACATCAGTTGAATTTTTCACTACCTCAGAAAGCTAAGTGAACCAAAATAATACAATTATAAATTTTACATCTAGAAAAGTTATTTGCTCTCAGATTAAGGAATAAGTAGAACAGTGAAAAAGTCAAAGTCAAATGGAAAATTAAGTCCTTTATATTCCTCAGCTACCAAATAAAGACAAACAAAAAAGAGAGCAAGGAACTCACCCCATGCACGCCACTGACCCAACGTGGAACGTATCTACAGATTTGCATTTACACAAGTCAAAGACGAGATTTGCCACCTAAAAAATAAAGAAAAATTCTGAAGCAATGAGAGACTTCAATACACTGCATGTACAATATAATAATAATAAGAATAAGATAAAATAAAAAAAGTAGAGAACTTCTTAGACTTTAATAAAGAAAAGAAAGGGGAGGGGACAAAAAGCTAGCAAATATTCGAGTTGTTTGGTCCTCCAGAAAAAGGAAGGAAGAAAGAAAGAGTGGCATGTTTGATTGCCAAGAAATTGTACATGGGTTTTTGCTATATTGTTCATGGGAGTGATATGGTTACAAACTTTTTTGCTATATTGTTTATAAATTTTTTTATTTATAAATTCTTACAAATTATATAATATCTCATGAGAAGTACTCGGCCGAGGATATATTTTTGGAAGTATACAGCATAATTTATAAAATTTTGTAAGAAAAAAGTGTCTGTCATTTTAAATAATGTAAAATTGTGTCATTTTAATAAAGATAAAAATATAGATAGAGGGGGAGAGAGAATTAACAAAAAAAGAATGGTGTGGGTCCCACCTTTTTGTGAGAGTGAAAGGATATAAATTTTATCATTTAAAAAGATAAACATTTTTCCCATCTTATAAATATGAGAATGTATTCCTCCACTGCATAATATGTTTTTTAAGAATTTATAAATAAAAAATTTGTTAATATAACCAATCCTATTATTTATAAATTATTTAGATTTTAGAAAAAGAATAAGGTTGAGGTGACACGTTCCATTCTAATCGAGTGATAATTTCATTTATATCTAATTATTTTATCGATATTTCTTATGTTATAGGAGATAATTTTATTTTTTATACACACATAAAAATATATGAGACTCACATTTTCTTTTTTTTTTCTTTTTTTCTCTTCACATTAACCCATATACTTTTATATATGTAGGAGATAAAATTATTTCGTATAATATAAAAAATATTAATCTTATTAATTATATAAGTTATTCGATATAAATAGATTAATAATTAGTTGCGTGACTTTTTATTGTATCAGTTGATCATGATCTTATGTTTGAATATAAGAATACTGAAATAAAAGTAATATGTTATTATTGGTTATTCAATAATAATTCTACTATCTAAAAAATAAATATAATGACAACAAAAATTAATATGAGATTAATGTTTCTCCTCTATCTCGAAATAAAGTTATCTTATGTAATCCTAAAATGTCATCATTTTGGATTTAAAAGAAAAAATAAAAATTATTTTAGGAAAATATATGATATAAAAGAAAAATAAAATTACTAAGACATCTTCTTCTTTTTCCTAAATTTCAAAACGACATTATTTTAGGATTGCTGAAGGTAATTTAACTTCTGTTACACGAGAAGTGTTTTTCCCAATTAATATATTATAAATTAGTTTTATTTTTTGTTTCTAAATTAATATAAATTTGGAAAGGTCAAATAAAATAAAACGAAATTAATCCTGTTTTAAATAATTAAAAAATACATGTAATTCTATTTTGTTCTCCGCTACCAATTTTTTTTATTAGCTGAGGGAGATGTGCATGCTAGTTTTCACTTGATTGTCATTTTCTTAAAGCTTGACTAAGAAAACTTAAAAATACTGCTGCATCACATTGCCGTTGAAAACTTGTCTCTCCCTGAGTAGGAGAGAGATAAATGGAACAAATACGGGACACTTTTTTAATTAAAAATATATATTCAAAAATTGTAAGATAATGCCTAAGTTTATACTAAAAATATTTTAATATATTTTTCATAAATTAGGATGAATAGTTTCTAAAATTAAATAATAAAAAATATTACCTAAACTACTACTACTATTATTATTGTTATTATTAAATACAAAAGAGGTAAAGAAATCTATAAACAAAGAAGTAAAGAAAATGATCTTGAAAAAAAATAAAAGGGAATATGTTTATCATATTATATGAGATAAATTATCTCAATTATCATACAACACATAAAAAAATAGGTGGAACTCATTTTTTTTTTCTCTTTTTTCTTCAATGAATCTAGCCTATTTTTTTTATGAGAAATAAATTTCCCATAAATAAATCTATTTCGTTGCCATGCCCATACAAAATGCTTAGCTTCAGTCTGCAAACGCGGTCAAAGATTATTGGATAAATCATTAGTTCTTGGTTGGTGTTTCTTTATTTTATTTATTATTTTATTTTTTGGTAAGCTTCTTTAATTTATTTTATTTGGGATGTTTTTAAGGGGAGGCATGTTTGAATGGGTCCAAGATTAAGACTTTAAATCTCTCAAAAAATAATAATTCTTTTTATCAGATATCTCTTTAGACATTCAAATTTTTCTTGACGGTCCTCCAAACAATAAATAAAACTTTTTGGCTTATGTTAACATAAGACAGTTACCCTGTTAACACAATTGTGTTAAATTTTGATAGGAAGAGTTTTGTCACTTATATAATTCTATTAAGTTGAAATTGAATTAATCGAGTAATCGATGAACCAATTAATAATATTTAAAAACAAATTTTTAATTTTTAATTATTCACATCATTATTAGCATTATTAAATTACATAAATATTTTTGAAAAATCGAATTTTTTTGAGAATCAGTAGAGACCTATTACAAGCACTGTCTTTCCATTGAACGTTAATATGTAATTTTGGATAAGGTGTGGGGTGACTTGGTTGGACTCTTCTAGTAACAAAGTTCAGCAGGATCTGTCAATTAAATCGTTGATGCCATTGACCGAGTTGGGCAGCAAAGATTTGAACCAATGTATGGTGAACTCTTTAAGGAATGACAAGAAAACTCGGCAAGTCAATGAGTTTGTTGTTCCTTCGAAGGGAAATATTTAATATGCTCCCGTGGTTCAAGCCAATAAAAATTAGATATTTGCTGACTTACTTATATGGAGAAGAGAGATTTTTTTTTTCTCCAAGTGACAGCTCCTCAATTGAAGGAGTAGATATGCTAAGATTACTACAAATGCTCTCCCCCCGAAAAGCATGGCGATCTAGGTACGCAATCCTAGCCATGATCATGTCCCACATCTCGTGGTTGGTTGACCGGAGCTTGTGGTGGAGGTGGATTTAATTGTAACTTTTTTCCTCCTTTTATTTTTATAAATCACAAGTATTTTTTGTTGGAGGCAATTTTATTCGGGGTGGATCTTATTAAAGGTTTAAACTCCTTGAAAAATATTATTGGTGAGAATTAAACACATGCTCTTGTTCCCACCAAGGATCAAACATATATTCTCATCTCTATCTGCTCAAATTTCATGCATCAGTTGAACTACTATCATCTTATTAACTTTATTGTATTGTGGGAGTGTTCAAAACCTCATATCCCTCGAGGAGAGGATCTTGAACTGTGTTGGGGTTGTAGGCTAGGTCATTACCATTTTGAAAGGTAGGGATCGTAATTTATTATGCTCGCAAACGGTGTCAATGTTTGGTTCAAGTTGATGAAGTGAGGTGTCAATGTGTTGATCGTATCTACCTATCCCTCTTTCAGGCTTTCACCTCCACACCTCGTCAGGTGTCACGATGATCCACTCAGCCCACAACAATGAAAGCGTAAACAAAAACAAAAAAAGAGGGTTTCAGGTAGGGGTGTAAATGGGCTGGGCTTTGGCCTTCCTGGCCCAAGCCTACGTTAAAAAAAATCAGTCTATTTGGCCTACTGGCCTATTAAAGGCTTTATTTGTAGGTCAAGCCCGGACTATTTTCAAAAATAAGAAGGCTTGACATGGCCTACAAGCCTTGTAGGCCTCCCACTGTAAATACTAAGCAAAGAAAATAATTGTATAGAGTAAAGAAAGTTCCATTCATACATGCACTAATACTTCTTATAAGAAAAAAATGACAAACAAGAAAAAGTCAACATAATACCCCAGACAAAGCCGAGAGGGAGAAGCAGCGGTGCACATAAAAATTAGGGTTGATATTGATACTTTGCCACATAAAATAAATATTTATTTTATTTTAATTTAATAAAATAAATAGGCCAGCCTACACGACTTTAGGCCAATCTTGACAAAATTGACCTATGGCCTATTTGTTAAAAAAGCTTTCTTATAAGCCTAAGTCTACTCTACATTCTCTGAAAGGTCCGGCTAGGCCGGGCTGGGCCAACCTGGCCCATTTACACCCCTAGTTTCAGGGATAGAGAAAGATATAGCTGAAGGGAAATGAAGGCTATAGGAAAAAAAAATAATGAATGTTGAGAGAGATAAATGAACCTCGAGAAAGATAGAGCGTAGTTAAAATGAACGTTGAGAATGTCAGAGAGCGTAGGGGAAGCAACACCTATCAACCATATCCGATGATCGAGAGACAAATTTGATAGCCAGTCCACACAGCAGTTCGCCTCCCTATAGATGTGACCAAGGACACTTCCCAGCTTCTAGTTAACCATGCTCGTATCCGGATCACCATATGAGACTCATGAGCAGTATCACGCTTCCCAGTGAGCGTAGTGCAACATTAGCATAGTCACTTTCCAAGATCACATTTCTCCAACCATTATACCAATCCAATTCCAATTCAGGCAAGATGCCTTATAACTCAGCTGTTAGAGCCAAACAAACACTCATTCTGTTTGCGACCCAACCAGCCATCTACCATCATTGTCCTTAATCACCCCTCCACAAGCTGCAGGACCTGGGTTACCTCTTGATGCCCCATCTATATTAATTTTAACTTATCCATGTTCAAGAGGATGCCACTTAATATATGTCTCTATATACCAGGAGGGAGGCAGCTGGTTTTGCTTTAAAGTAATAGCCTTGTGGATTTCTTTAATGATGTTGCACAACATTTTCACTTCTACTCGAATACTAATTTCTTCGTTGTGGTGTATCTTTTGGTTTCAAATATGCCAAATTCTCCAATTGGCCACCATAAATACGGTTTGCCAAGGAACATCAGGCCAAGAGCTCTGCATATTGTACAAATTGCAACGCAGCCACTACACACCATTGCCTTATAAAACCACTCTTAAATTTTGTTTTGTAGTAGAGTGCCCCAGATGCATCTAGCTTGTGGGCAATCCCTAGCTACATGAATTATAGATTCGTTGTCATCTAGACAAGATGGGCAGCGCGTGACATACTAGCTCCAACGAGCATTCCACACTCGAATGGGCAGTCAGTGAGGGCTCACACTCACTTATAGGAGAATCTGATTTCAAAATCACATATAAGGCTTTTACCATAATCTCTGACGAACCAATCAATTTCCACTTCCTTTTGTCATCTCTATCCGACGGATGGGAAGGGAGACAACTGTGAATAATTTGGGTTATATTTTCTGGCAGCCACTTGGATAAGCTATATGTGTCCCAATCCCCATTCCCTTTGACATACTCTATAACTTTCTCGTTGATCTCTTGTTCAGGGACAATGTTAAAGGTTAATTGACTGAGCTTGGAGTCAAAAGGTCCCCATACATCATGCTAAAACTCAACCTTGCTTCCATCCCCTAATTCCCAAGAAAGATGGTTCTACAGCTTGTTTCGAACACGACACATGCTCACTCATAATCTTGAGTCCCCAGCCTTCGCTACAAATGGGTTGTGACTTGTCGCTTGGAATCGACATTTGGCATAAAGAAAACGAACCTCTAACGCTTGGGGGTTATCAACCTTTGCCCAGTCGGTCTTTGTCAAAAATGCCTTGTTCATTACCTCAAGATTTTTTATTCCCCGGCCCTCTATAGACTTTGGGCTGGTAATAAATAGCCTCCCAATTAACAAAATGTTGTTTTTGCTGGTTATCCACCTCCCCCCAAATGAAGCCTCTTTGAATTTTTGCTAGCTTTTGACAAATTATCGTGGGAATTCTTCCATTCTACATTTGAAAGTATGAGATTGAAGGAAGGAATGATTTAGATAGAGTGAGTCTACCTACCTGTGAGAGGCACTTGGCTTGCTAGTTCTAGAGACGCTCATGCACACGGTCCAGAACATGACTGTATGAGCTTCTTGTTACCCTCCCATGCTGGGTCCACGCCCCAAGATATCTACCTACATTCCTGACTCGCTTAAATCCGATAGATTCAGTACTTGCATTGGCTATGTTCTCAGGCATGTTCTTTGATAAGAAAATGCTAGTTTCCTGGCCATTAATATTATGACCCGATATCTCCCGAAAGAAAGACATGCATTTATGGATGGTGATCAGTTGATCCATAGAGGTTTCTATAAACAACATTAGTCGTCAGTAAACATCAAATGGAAAAGCTTTAGACCTGACTGACCTACTCATATTGGTTTCCACAAGCCCCCTGCCTCTGCTGTTTCTATGATGTGCATTAATTTCTACATGCCGATGAGGAACAAATATTGGGAACAAAGGATCACCCTGTCGAACTCCCCTGGATCGAAAGAACTCCTCTGATTTAACCCTTATGTTGGTTTTAGTAGAAGTTATTGCTGCCATAATAATTCCATTGAGTTTCTATGAAATCTGACACTCTTCCAAAGTTCACCCGAGAAATTGCCAACTCACCCTATCATACACTTTCTCCAAATCCACCTTTATCGCCATGAAACATTTCATGTCCCTCGTCTTGTACATCATATGTATAAGCTCTTATACTATAATGATATTGTCCTCGATGTGTCTATTAAAAATAAGGGAAAACTTCATTTTCACTCATTATGGTTTTGTGATTTATCATTTGACTCCCAGTGGTTTTAAACTTATCACTTAGACCCAATGTGCTTAAATAATTTATCATTTAACCCATCGTGGTTTCAAATTTTAACTTAGACACTTTGTGGTTAGAATTTTTTTCACTTAGAGCACCTTGGTTAAAAAAATAAAATTTTTTAAAATTTTTAAAAAAATGTTCTCTATTTTTTACTTTATACCCTCACCTAATGCATTTAGGGTTTGAAAAATAAAAATGAATTTTTAAAAAATTCACTTATTTTTATGAAGAAGATAAATTCAATTCAAATCAAATATTATTTTATTTTGCTTACCAACAAAAAATTTATTTTATTTTATCTATTTTTTACCCTCTATTGTTATAAAATTATCTAAAAAAAATAAATATCTTTTTTTTGATAATACATATCTAATTTATCTTAAATAATATTTTTTAATTTCAAATATATTTAAAAAATAAGATAATTTATAAATTAATTTCAGAATAAATAACTTGAAATATTTTTAACACCATAAATACATTAAATGAGGATATAAAATAAAAAAGATAGAAAATTTATTTTTAAAAATATTTATTTTTAAAAATATTTATTTTTCAAATCACAAGATGTCTAAGTGAAAGTTTTTGTAACCACAAAGGATCTAAGTGAAAATTTAAAATCATAGGGGATTAAATGACAAAATATCCCAGCATAGTTGATCTAACTGATAAGTTTAAAACTACAGGGGTCACATAATAAATCACAAAACCACGGTGGATGAAAATGAAGTTTTCTCTACAAATAAAACAAAAAAAAATATTATTTGTTAAAGGCATTGCTAATTTTAACATCGTGATTTAATTATTTTCTATTTTATCTGTACAAAATATCGCAAGTGCGACGATCCCATTAATTTCTTTATTTTACATGTATTTGAAAATAAATATTAATTGGTGGTAAAGTGGACGGCCCGCTCCGCCCCGCAGAGCAGTATCTGTTCAAAATATCGCAAGTGCGACGATCCCATTAATTTCTTCATTTTACATGTATTTGAAAATTAATATTAATTTATTGTAGTTAAGACTACCAATGAATAATATATGAATGCAATTATGATACAGCAGCACAAGGATATTATTTTTTATTTTTATTTTGGGTACATTCGTTGTACTTGTACCGATTTTGCTACACACATAACAAGGTAGAACTACTACAATGGACGGCGCAGATGAAACCTTTAAAAGTGGGATGTCGGAACATGAAAGTATATTCCAAAATTCCACATTCCCTTTGCAGGAATATTCTAATTCCGGAACCCAAACACCCTTTATTTTTAGTTATTAATCCGCACTTCCAGTTCCGTTTCTCTCCCATTTTTCGCTGCGCACTAATCCATTTTCCGAAACCGCATAACATAACAAACAGCATCTATCTATCTCCATCATCGCCGTTCATTCGTTCATTCATTTATCCATCGCAGAAACGTAACGATCTCCGAATCCAAACGTTGTTGTCGGTCGGAGAAGTGAGACGATGAAGTTCTGGAAGATTCTGAGCAATCAGATCGAGCAAACCCTGCCCGATTGGCGCGACAAGTTTCTGTCTTACAAAGATTTGAAAAAACAGTTGAAGCTCATAACCCCCAAACCGAAAGACCCCCCAAGCAAACGGCGCCGTTTGGATGATACCGAAGCCGAAGGCGAGGTCACCAAAGAGGTCAACGATTTCCTCAAGCTCTTGGAGCTTGAGATTGACAAGTTCAACGCTTTCTTTGTTGAGAATGAAGAAGAATATATCATCAAATGGAAGGTAAACTCACGTCTCACGTTATATCATCTATTCTATCCCTTTGAAAAAAAAAAAATCCCCTGTAAAATGGTATTTTAGTTTTTAGAATTTTAATGTAATTTAAGAATTGGAATAATGAATGATTTAAAAATTGAATTTTGATATAATATAATGGGTTTATCATCTATCATATAACATGATCGGAAAAAATTTTCTTACAGTCACACCAATTTTTTACAACATTTTTGTGGGTCCACAACAAAAAAAAAATTGGCATGGAAAAAAAATCTATATAATATTACAGAATCACTGTTTATGTGACATAATTCTTATAAAACCCTAATATAATATGAATTAACATTCGAAGACTAATGAAATTAAACATGGGTCATTATACTTGGTGATTTAGAATTTCTTTGTTGTTCAGCATATGGTTATTCTTGGAGGACATGAGTTATACTTTAGATTTTAGCATGTGAATATAAAGGTATACATTTAGTTGAGCATGTCTTAAGTTTCATTTTGTTAAGAAATTTATAATTCGTTTTGCCTTTAATTCTTTGTACCAGATGTTGTTAAGCTTTAGTTGGCATATATTTTTAAGGAGTAATGCTAGTTACAGACACTTACATATACATCACCTCATATCTGTATGTAATTTATGCACTCGCTTTGATTTTATTACTCCAGCTGATTTGAGATGTGACTCCTGGATATGTGGATCAAGCAATTTTCATTTGACCTAAGATAGATAATTTATGTTTGTGATTGCAGGAATTGCAAGACAAAGTTGCGTGGGCCAAGGATTCAAATCTAGAGTTGATGTCAGTAGGGAGGGAAATAGTAGATTTTCATGGAGAGATGGTTTTGTTAGAGAACTATAGTTCACTTAACTACACAGGTATTTTCTATGAACCTGTGCATGAGTTTTAAGTGTCAGATTCCATTTTCATTATTGGATAGTATTAAGTATTAACATATATCGACTTTTGTATAAGATGGACTAAAATGGTATTTTGGTCTTTGGAAGTATACCTCACAGTTCAATCCGTATTTAAGGTGTGTATGATTTAGTCCTTTAACTATTCAAACTTGTTTCATGTCAATCCCTACCACAGATAATGAAAGGGCCAACGAGAAACAAGTTTGAATATTTAAGGATTAAATAGTCAGTCATATAGTTTAAATCAAAGACAAAATATCAAATGCTATTTTATTGTGAGGGAATCATAGATTGATTATAGTCTTAACTCTTGGATAACCCTATTGGAAACTGTTGGCAAGCCATGGAATGGACTGTTTGCATAATTGATTTCACCTCTAGTGTGGTTTTTTTTTTTTTGGTTTACCACTTCTATTGCTTCGTAATTATTTTTTTCTTTTTTCTTTTTAATACTCTGTTTCTCTTGTAACATGTTCTGGAAATCCATACAGATACTATCGAACTTTTTATTTAAAAAATGATTTACTATTGTCCTTTGTTCTGAAAGACTTAGCTTTTTTTAACCCTGAGTTCTATAAATACACTTCTGATTCAATATATCACTGAGTTATTCTTCTCAATAGATGGATGCATAAAGGAAGTGAACGATTAAACCCATAATAATATCATATATGAAGAATGGGGCATGGTATGACCTGTAGAATGTTTTGTCATCCAACATAAAACTTAATCGAATCTTTTATAACATGGATCAAAGTTAAAAGATAATTTCTTGGATTAGGAGGGTTTTTTGATGATGAATGTTTAGAATGATTGCTTTTTCTTCTACCTCATCTCCCGTTTTTTGTGCAGGTCTAGTGAAGATAATAAAGAAATATGATAAGCGAACCGGTGCACTACATCGCTTACCTTTTATTCAAGATGTCTTGAACCAGCCCTTCTTTAAAACTGATGTGCTTAACAAGCTTGTAAAGGAGTGTGAGGTGATGCTAAGTATTCTTTTCCCCAAGAATGGGCCTCTAGGACCATCCTTATCAACTAGTGAGGATTTTGAGGAAGATGGGGGTGGCTCCATGACTGCTAACGAAAATAAAGAGACACTGGGGCAGGTTCCCAAGGAACTTGCTGATATCCAAAATATGGAGAACACGTTCATCAAACTAACTTCATCAGCACTGCATACCTTGAAAGAGATTAGAGGTGGAAGTTCAACTGTAAGCATATACTCATTGCCTCCTCTGCATAACGAGGCTTTGGTAGAGGATTGAAAGAAAATAACTGTGCCAGAGCAAGCAGCCAAATAGACCCTGGGAATGTCACTGTTTCCTGTTTCTATGCTCTAGAGCAAGCAGCCAAAGAGATCATGGCAATAACTCGTGATAGGTGCTGACTTTCCCTCTTCATGTTTCATGTTCAACAATGTCCATTTCTTCTGTGCTGAGAACCTACTCAACATGAATTTGGATGGAAATATGGCCTCCTTTGTGGACCAGTGTCTGATGGTAGATGGATGTGGCTTTGGTTATTTTTCTGCTTTTCTTTTTCTAATGCGTAAAATTTCCTTCAGGGTTCGTGGACTCATTAACTGTTTTAAGTTCGCGTTAGCCCTTGAAAATGGCTTGTAGCTAGTATTAATTTGTAGATAACTAGATATTCATATGAAACTAATAGTTAGAAAGGGATGGAAAGAGGTGATTTGGAATTTTGTAATGCATACTAATTCATGGTGTTATTTTATGGAGAATAACATTTACTGTGTTTGGGTTGCAATGTTCATTGTGCAGGCAAGTACCTTGGGATACCTAAATTGTATGGATGCAACAAAAAAACAATTTATAATACCTTGGAAGCATGAATGGGAACAGTGATCAAAGTGTCATTTTTTTGGTAATTTTTTTATCCAAATGTTATGCGAAGGGTACTTTTTATCACACTGTCATGTTTCATAATTAGCTATCACTGGTAGTGAATTTCGTGATTAATGATTTCGTGACATGTTGTCATATTGCAGACCAAATTTGATATCACTGGAAGAGAATTATGACACGTTAGTTTTTTATGTGAAAATGTGTCACGTGTCATAAAAAACAATTTATAGCGAACGTAATTTGC
Source organism: Gastrolobium villosum (assembly GCA_032173675.1). Taxonomy (NCBI): domain Eukaryota; kingdom Viridiplantae; phylum Streptophyta; class Magnoliopsida; order Fabales; family Fabaceae; genus Gastrolobium; species Gastrolobium villosum. The sequence continues at coordinate 254,115 of JAVKPL010007135.1, read as the reverse complement.
TATCAGTTCGTTATTAGTCGTAGTGAATTATGACATGACACTATCGTAAAAAGTACGTGATGTTTGGATAAAAATTTTGTCAAAAAATGATATTTTGGTTATTGTTCCATCAATGGGTGTCCCATATCTTAGTGCACAGCTAAAAGCTGCGGGTCTTGTGGACAGTTACCAGAAATGCAAGCAATCATGTTAAAATCGGACAGGTCAATTATCACTAAGTCAATGCTAAATGTTGGTCACTATACTTTTATAATTATACGTATTCTATATTCTCATAGTTTCCGACCCATTGATCTCTTAATCCAACCAAGTATTTGAATCGACAATCTCGATCATCAATTTATTTTTATTTTTTTATAAAATATTGTAAACATAATAATTAATGATCCGTTGGGTTGAGAATTTAGAACCGGAAGCAAGCAAGAGATTAATGATCTTATCCAGTGGTGTCCTCATGTCCTCACTTATTTGAATGAGAGCAATCCCTTTTGTGGCATAAAGTGCAAAGACTTTTGTCATTGATCCTGAATCAGAGACATGTCCCAACACATATTGGGGTTCTTACGTGCAAATTTGCTAGATATTATGATCAGAGACTCCAATTGATAGACATGTTTTAAATGGAGATATTAGTAATTCATTACGGTAATTATTATGAATAGAAGGATGCTATGGTAAACAAAATAAAAAAATAAAAAAAACCAAAGAAAGATAATCGCGAAGCATTGTAAAGTGACAAAAGAACCAAAAGGAATTTCCTTGTATACGTACAGAAACATTGACAGGGACAAAGGGTACTAGAAGAATGACTCAAAATTTGGAGGTCATGATTTTGGCTAGCATTGGAAAAGTGTGTATCATTTTAAAGGTGTAAAATTATGTCATTTTAAGAAAGAGAGAAAGAGATAGACAAAGGAGGAGAGAGAATTGGCAAAAAAAATAAAGGTGTGAGTCTCACCTCTTTGTGAGAATGAAAAGATATAAGTTGTGTCATTTAAAATGACAAACACTTTTCCCTTATAACTATTTTCAGTATTGCTTAATCTCTGGGTAAGATTCCTCTTAAAATAACTTGGAAATCCAAAATACGAATTAATACAATATAGTTAAAAAGTTTAGTAATTAAAAAAATGGGTTTTATTAATTTCATGCAATAGGAGGAGATCATCTTCTGTACATCTGTAATAAATACATATGTCATTTAACAAGTGACACTTGATAAAAAAAGATAATTTTCTCTCCTTTTCATACAAGCATAACAGTCATTCCTCAATTTTTATGAGACAATCATGTGTGGGACTCACCACTTATAAAAAAAATAAAAAAATAACACAGAAATCAATGTATCTGTAGGAGAGAAAACACTCTCCTACAATATAAGAGTATATTTTCCCTAAAAAATCATCCACAAATGTTAGAAATGACAAAGGAATAAACTCAACATCTACCTGTACATAATAATTACTAGAATTTTCACTTGTGTGAGTACCAACTGAAATTTTTTATAAGAACTTGTAACAAATAGTTTCAATTTATACATGAGAAGAAGGTGAAGAAGTAAATTATTATCACTGATTTTCACCCAAAAAAAAAAAATTATTATCACTGATGATTAACTTGAGCAAAAAGAACAAAATAAAAGTAACATCTACTTTTCACCAAAAAAAAAGTAACATCTACTAACAACTCGTATGTCCCGGAAGATAGATTATTACGAGCTATACTTGGCATTCAGGTATCCACCTCAAAGGAAACTTGCTTAAAACTACCTATAGGTGGTAGAGGTCGAGTTATTGATGTTAGATGGATAAAAAAAGGGGGGTTCTAGTTATAATTCAAAAACAATTCGTATATATATTTTACAGAGACGTGAGATTAAAATCGGTGATAAAGTGGCTGGGAGACATGGAAATAAAGGTATCATTTCAAAGATTTTATCTAGACAGGATATGCCTTATTGGAGCAAACTTGAATTTAAAAAAAGAAAGAAAAAAGAAGAGGGTAAACTTTAGTAACTGCAATCAAAATAGTTACTGTGCCATAATTTATTATAATAAATTTACTGTGTTTGTTAATATCTGTGCGACACATGGGATAGTATAAAATATCATAATATATTATAAATAACAAAAATTGGTAATTTCTACATATTTTAAATTAAATATAATTAACTTTAAATTCAATTACTATTATTTTTTTTCCTAGGTACCTTAAATAATGAATTTACATCATGCAAAAAAAATTAAATATAAGCTTATTACAGAAATAATTAAAATGAAAATAAATATTCTATCACTATGTCGAAAGAAAATTCAAAATTCAAAAACTAAACATTTCATTTATTATTTTAAATTTCTAACTAAAGAAATAAAATAAACAGGGTAATTTATAATTTTTTTACAAACAATTTTACTGCTTACAATATTTTCAAATAAAACAGAAAATTTTATTTTAATTTGTATCATTTTCAACTTCATCCTTCCTATTACAATATTTTTTTTTTAATACTGATTTTTTTTTCTAAAAGAGTATAATAATTTATAATACCTTGTGCATCCAAGTATCCAACAGTAGTATTTTGCTCAGCAACAAATTCTGTATAAGGAAACTTTCGCTGGTGCAAATCCTTGCATACCAATATATATATATATTTTTAGAATTTAACAGCCACTGTATTATTTTTCTAAGCAGAAAGTATAATAATTTATAATTTTTCACCTTATTAAAGCATGCAGTTTCTTTTTTTGGAAGTATCCAACGGTAGTATTTTGCTCAGCAACAAATTCTGTATAAGGAAACTTTCTTCGGTACAAATCCTTGTTTTTTTTCCCTTTTTTTGATAAGCAACAACCAATATATATTGTCCTTAGAATTTAACAGCCAGCGCCTGTAGCTCAGTGGATAGAGCGTCTGTTTCCTAAGCAGAAAGTCGTAGGTTCGACCCCTACCTGGCGCGTAAAACGTGTCTAATAATTTTTCACCTTTCTTAAGCATAAGCCGTTTCTTTTTTTGATCAGCAACAACCAAGAAAACTCAACTTTTTAGTTTTTACAATTAATAGCACAATGCAATTTACATGACCAACCAAACAACATCTACTATATATGTTGGCCAACCACAAATGCAAACACAAAGATACACACATTATTTTAATTCTTTTAACCTGTGTATAAAATCCCCACTTTAGATAGAGATCACAAACATCACCATTTGAAGCATTTTCTATCTTTTGTAATTAACCTGTTTCATTGATCCTAAAGCAAAATGTCTTTAATAGCAGAAGCACCAGACTTTCTTCAAGTATATTCTGATGGTATTGTGAAACGCTTTGACCCTGAAACTGCACCAGCCTCTTTAGATTCATCATCCAATGGATACAAATCCAAAGATGTGATCATTGACCCATCAAAACCCATCACTGGTAGGCTCTTCATTCCTGATTCTCCCAACACCATCTCAGACAAAAAGCTTCCCCTCTTGGTTTATTTCCATGGTGGTGGCTTTTGCATTGGCTCCACCACATGGCTTGGCTACCATCATTTCCTTGGTGATTTCTCTGTCACATCCCAATCCATTGTTCTTTCTGTTGATTACCGTTTGGCTCCAGAGCATCGCCTTCCCATTGCTTATGAAGATTGTTACACCTCACTTCAATGGCTTGGTGAACAAGTAACCTCTGATGAACCCTTGCTTCAAAAAGCTGACATATCAAGGGTTTTTCTCTCTGGGGACAGTGCTGGAGGTAACATTGTGCATCATGTTGCTTTGAAGGCCATTCAGAATAATGGGTGTCCTTTGAAAATCAAAGGGTTAATGCCTATACATCCTTACTTTGGAAGTGAGAATAGGACTGAGAAAGAGATGAGTGATGAAGGTGCTGGAGATGTAGCCATGAATGACATGTTTTGGAGACTAAGTATACCTGAAGGGTCAAACCGTGACTATTTTGGTTGTAATTTTGAGAAAGCAAACTTGTCTGAAAGTGTATGGTCTAAATTCCCAGCTATTGAGGTTTATGTTGCTGGTAGTGACTTTTTGAAGGAAAGGGGTGTCATGTATGCAGAGTTTATGCAGAAGAAAGGGGTAAAAGAGGTGAAGCTTGTGGAGGCTAAGGAAGAGAAACATGTGTTTCATGTATTGAACCCAAAATCTAATGCAACTCGCTTGCTTCAGAGCCAGATGAACCAGTTCATGCAGAGATATTAGAGCATCAAATGTGGCTATAACCCCAATATGTTTACTGATATCAATAACATATTCATTCACAGTAGAAAAAAATATCATGATGTTTTATCATTATATTAAATGTGTATTAGTTTATTGAATAGAAGAATTGAGGCTTCAAGCTACGTATTAATTAGAACAACTTTTAATGGTGCTACCTAAAATAAAATTGCCTTAGCAGACTGATTTAAGATATTATGTATTTTGGGGCCGGAAAAAAATGAGCTTAATGGAAAGGGATTTGGCTTAAGGGAAAAATGTTTATCCTTATAAATGACACATCTTACATCATTTCACTCTCTCAAAAAGGTGGGATCCACACCTTTATTTTTTTTGTCAACTCTCTCCTCCTTTATCTATCTTTTTCTCTCTTAAAATGACATAACCTTACATCCTTTGAAATGACACACACTTTACTCTTGGCTTAATTGCAACTTTCTATTACGAGAGGAAAGAATATCAACAATGCTTTGTCGCATTCCTTTGTTAAAAGGACAAGAGCATTCTTCTTAATTCAAAGGATTAATCTTAGAATGTAACTAAAAATTCACAATTACATTAAAATAAAAGTTTTAACATAAAATAATTACATCAAATTTTTTTAATAAAAGTATTTCCATCGAAATTTTTGACGAAAAATATTTTCATCAAAATTTGTGATTAAAAACATTTCTGTAAAATATTTTGACAAAAAAATTCTTTTGTCAAATTCTTTTACAGAATCTAAATTTCGTCAAATATTTCACAAAAAAATATATTCATCAAAAATTTCGACGAAACACATTTTCATCGAAATTTCTTCACGAAAAAAAATTTCATCAATATTCTTTACAAAATTCAAATTTTGGTTTCGCCGGAAACATTTTCGTTAAACTTTTTGACAAAAAAAAGTTTTCTTCAACATTTTTTGCGAAACACATTTCCATTGAAAATCTTTGACTAAATATTTTCGTCAATTTTTTTGATAAAAAATATTTCCATCAAAATTTTCAACGGAACACATTTTTGTCAAAAAATTTCGTAAAAATATTGACGGAAAAAATATGCTGTCAAAATTCTTTAGAGAATCTAAATTTCGTTGAAAGTTTCAAATGAAACATTTCCCTCAAAACAATTTCCGTCGAAATTTTCGTCAGAACACATTCCTATCAAAATTTTGAACGAAAAATATTCCGTCAAATTTTTTGATGAAATTCTTTTTTAGTTTAAAACACTTGATGGAGGAAATCATTTTCGTCAAAACTTTTGACGGAAACTAAATTTTGATAGAAAATTTATTTTTGTAAAAATTTCATTAGAGAAAAAATTTCGACGAAAAAATAATTTTGTGATGAAATTTTTGTCGTTTGCAACGAAGAAATTTCGACGGAATTTTGTGAAGAAACCAAGTCGAAAACGGGTCAGGTCGGATTTGACCCACTTCAGAAACCAAGTCAGGTCAGATCCGACCCAATTCTGAACTAATTCAAAAAAATCCAAACCAAGTCAAACCTGACTTGGATCGAATTAAAGCGGGTCGGGTCAAAATACCTGACTATAAAAATCAAGTTGGGTCGAGTCACCACAAAATCCTGACCCGACCTGACCCATGCACACCCCTGTACTTCTATATACTACATTAAATTGTTATTTTTGGATAGAAGTGTTGATCATGGCAAGTGACTTCTTGACAAATCTAATGTTTCCTTTTTAGTGCTTTAAGGCAAAAAAATTTTTTTTTTAAAAGTACTTCGCTTCTTGAATTGGTTCAGTTTCTAAAAATCCAATTTGGAAAAATATGATGTAATCTGGTTTAGTTTAATTTTTAACAGGAACGAAATCGTTGTTTTTTTTCAAGAAAGGAACCAATTCAAAAAAAAAAATCAATTTTTGAAGTGATTAAAAAAATATGATTCCTTTAGGGAGCGTTTGGTATAAGAGAAACTTTTTTTTATGAGGGAAATACAATTACTAGGAATTTGGTGAGAAAATGAATTTGATAGGAAAGTTCAAAAAGTTGTTTGGTTGACCGAAATTTTACTAAAAAAATGGGGTTAAATTTACTGAGTTTATTTTGGTTGGAAATAAAAAATTCAAATTTTTTTTAAAAAAATTACGAAATAATCCTTAATATTTGAATAACAAATACTATTGCCTAATAAAATAATCGTTACTCTTTCGTTGCCTATCTCTTGTAGCCTCCGAGATGATGCCTGACGTTCACAATTATATGGTCCAGACGATTAAGTATCTCAACAACCAAATCATCTTGTAATATATCTATTCATAGTCGGGTTTTGAAGGAAAAATGGGTATATTTGGATTTCAAGAACTAGATCATCTCGTCAACAGCTGAATCACAGAACCATCCATTTCGATTTTCGATCCATTTGTCCGGTCCTTCACCACACACAGTGAGTTCTTGTTGTGGGTATATTTGTCCGTTCACTTCATCCCCTATCCCCCATCTACCCAGTTATCATGAAATACCATATGAGAAGTGGATATCTAGCACAATATTTTTTGTCAATTTTCTCACATAATCATGAAAGGCTGGACAATTAAGTTTGGTAGGCAAATTTTGTATTCTCTTTTACCAAACATGGATAACACATAATACTATTCTCAGATACCTAAGTATCCTCTCAAAAAACCTATACCAAACACCACCTTAATGTGATTTGGATCGATTCACGGTTTGACTCGGTTGATTTAATTTTTTCACACACACAAAATTATATCATTTAGAAGGATAAATATTTTTCCCATAATAATTAGGTAGTGTTTTTGAAATTGAAACATAAAGTATAAGTTAATAGAAATAGATCCCCTATTAAGTATAATTTTCTTTTTAGAAGATCAAATATTTATTGTAAGATTGTTAACTATAAAACTCTTAGGGCCTGTTTGGTGCACCTGATAAGGAGAGTAGGATAGGATAAATTATCATATCCTACTTTTACCCAATATTTGATAAACTAGGATATGATAGACTTATCCTATTTGTTAATTTTATCCTTCCTAGAAGCCGAAGGCTGGGTTAGGATTTAATCGGATAGAATAACAAAAGTAAATGAGATCTTTGGACCAACAACTCCACGACTTAGACGTTCACCTTTTCTACATGTAACGCTCCAAACTTCACAAGCTACCTCCACATTCACCACCCATATCCCCTTGTTGATGGCCATGCCGAAGCAGGAGCCTACGAACACGCCATCTTCCACGAGAGCTCATTGGGTTTGAAGCGTGGACAATGCACAAGCCTAGTGCGAAGAAAGAAATTCCACTAGAAAGAAAGTTGGGGACGGTGAGGATCGAAACCGGTACACCGAGGCTCTGATACCATATAAAGAATCAATTCAACCTAAAAGCTTAAGCTGTTGGGTGAGGTTATATTAATGGTTTTATATATCTAAACATCGGTGATGGCGAACGCGTTTGACGATGATATTCCAGCAGCGGTGAACGGGTTCGAAGATAATGTTCCAGCGACGGCGAACTAACTCGAAGACGATGCTCTGGTGATGGCAAACGACCTCAGCAACAAAGTTCCAGAGACGGATGCTGATGGACAAGAATCAGAGGCACAAAACAATGGTGCAACTCACTACGGCGCCAAACCTTCTAGTATTTTCACAATAAACTTGATACCCTAAATACATAATCAAATTAAAAAAGCAGTAAAACTGGATAAAGTAGGGAAAATTGAGTTTTATTACTTCTGCTCTACTACCATGGTTTCAGCAAATCCACCGTGTGGGTTTTCCATCTATGTATACATCATTGTAACCTCGATAGCACCGACACGCAAAAAATTTGAAAATTTGCGTGTCGGACACGTGTCCGACACGGACACGTTCCGACACACGATCAACATTTGGGGACACGCGGTCAACGCTCGGACACGTTTTTCCGACACGCAGTCAACTTTTTCGGACACGCGGTCAACGCTGGGACACGTTTTTTTTTTGTTTTTTATTTATTTTTTTAACTAAATATAAAAGAAATAATTTATAAATTGATTTTTTTCTGTTAAGAAATTTTACATGAAAAATTAACAAAGTACGAAAATTATTTATATTTATATTTATATTTATGTTATGAGATTTAAATATTTGATTAATTATATGACTCATTATGAGTTGCTATATGAATTAAATATAAATTATATTATATATATTAAAATTTTATTTAATATCAAAACGTGTCGTGTCCAAATTTGACATTTTTAGAATTGTGTCAGCGTGTCGTGTCGTGTCGTGTCCCGTGTCCGTGCATCATAGATTGTAATAAGGTGGTCAAAGTAACGATGGTTGTTCATGAATCTTAACACTAATTCCCAGCATTCATCGGGTAAATGTAACATTATTTTTCTAGAATGAAATTCGAACCTTAGATTCCCACAAGATCAGACAGAATTGTAAGCAAAAGCTTATGTTCTGGATTGTGTTATACCAATGTGTTAAAAGAAAAAAGGAAATTTAAAAATATATAAAATTATGCTATGGAGGATATTTTCATCTACTTACATGATATGCTGATATTATTTGGTTGACTTATATGATAGAATAATATAATCCTATCAGACTTTATCCAGTGTACATTATATAAGCTCATCCAGTCCACTTATCATATCCGTCTTTATCCTATATTGTGCAGTAAACAAGCCCTTACACTCATTATTATCTGTTGATTTTTCTTATTTTTAATAAATTTATTGAACATTAAGAGAGATCAGTAAATCACATTACATTTTTTGTGTGTTTTTCTTTGTGCGTGTTTGAGAGGTCTTTTTTTTAGCTTATCTTCCTTTATAAATGCTTGTTTAAAAGGTATTTTTTTATCTTATCTTCTCCTTATAAGTAAAAGCTAGGCCCAAAAAATATGGTACAGTCCTGAAACAATGAGTTAGGCGCGTAACTGAAAGCGCGCGAAAATTTTCCTTAATGTTAGGGTTTCATCATCGAGATTTCTTCGTCATTTCAATGGGGGACACGAAAGAGAGTAACAATGAGACTCTATCCATGTCTACGAAGAGTACCAAGCGAACTAAAAGTGGTGAAGAAATTCCAACGGAAGCACGAATGCGAGACGCGATTCAGGAGTATCAAGCTGGATCGTCTGTGCATGATAAACAAAGATCCTTTGCTGAAGTTATAGGTGTGGAAAATGGTGTTTTAGGTGATTCAATTCCCTGGTTAATTGAGGAAGAAGAACCAGATCTGGAGCCTCTAGACCTAAATTTGGGAGAGATAACAGAATGGGGCTTCCAAACAATAATTAGGGAGGATGGATCAGTGGAAATAAGGAGCAACAGAGAAGCTAGAGCTAGAATGCGTCAGCATTGGAAGAATGCTTTGATTATTAAGCTTCTGGGCAAGAAGATCGGAGTTGGATTCATGAAGAAAAAGCTAGAGTCACTCTGGGCTAGGGCTGGAAGCATAACAGTGGTAGATCTTGGGAATGAGTTTTTTTCTGTAAGATTCAGCAACTTAGAAGATCTTAATCTAGCCTCTCGATCAATGAAAACAGATTAAGATTTGTGCAACGAGAATGCCATATTCAGCTCTGTGTAGGTTTCATAGGAGTTGGAGATATGGAAATAGGGGAGGCTTGGATTCTTCGGTGATTGAGTTCTTCTCTTGTGGTGCAGAGAAGAATTTGCAATTGCAAAAAGATATTGACTTCCCCAAGAGGTTCGATCTTCCTCCTTCCACGAAGTCCTTATTGAAGAGAAATGTTGATATTTTTGCTACTAGTTTTCGGGCAAACTCCCAACAATTGCAGACACAAGTAAATGCCTTTCCCGGTCATAGCACCACTGTGTCTAGTTTGGATTCTTTGGTTGGATCCGGAACAGAAGTCTCAATTGTTTTCTGGATTGTTTTTAGACGATAATGGAGTGTAGATTTTTTTTTGGCTGAATGTTAATTGTATGGTTAATTTTGTAAAATCATTCCATATTCTCAGTAATATTTGACAATCAACTAAACATAAAATTAGTAATCTTAAGCAATATTTGCAGTAATATTTTGATCTAATAAACACTTTTTTGATAATATTTTTGGAAGATTAATTTTCTCATCATATTTATGAGAATTTTGATTTTCCGGACATAAAATTTTTTATCCTCTATAAAATGTCCCATAAAAGTAACTTTTTTAGTTTAAAAGAAAGGTAATTCGATTGTCAAGTTACAGCAAAATAAAATGAGTTTCCTGCAGAAACATACCACAGATGGGACTCAGGAAAAAGTTTTCTGCCACATCAATTTTTCTGCAACCTCCTAATTTTTATTTTTATTTTGGTATGCCAACCTCCTAAACTTTTGTCTCTACATGAAAGTGTTTCTATTTCCTATAACAACACAATCATATTATCCTTAAAAGAAAGAGATACCAAACAAACTCTTTTTTATGTTATAATTCCCCCTTTTCTCACTTTTTTTCCTTTGAAATCAAACTAGCCACATCAGAACACACAAGCACACTGACGAAAGAAAAGAGCTTAGTTTCACCAAAAAAAAAAAGAAAAGAGCTTAGAACCAATCAATGCACGAAGATTCAACGTTCAAACCCTAGCTGATATTTCTTTCTCCGTTATTTTTTTTAATAAATTAAAAGGTATCCTCCGGTCATAACCGAAGACTAATCCCCATCGAGCACTGTCGGACCCTTTCGGGGGCGGCTCTCCCAATAATTTTTTTTTTCCATTCCCAGGGCTCGAATTCAAGACCATGATGAAATTATTGTATTTTTTTTTTAACTTTGTTACTAAAAAGAATATAGATAAATTCGGATGAATGGTTGTATCGTGTTTGTTATTGAGAAATCATGTGTGAATGGTACAAGGATACAATTTATTTTGAAGCTATTGGTGGAAAAACCTTCGTACATCTTGACTTCCGCTAGTGTCATGTCTAGGGGTGGTTGTATAAAAGCTCGTGTTGGAACCAGGCTTTGACTTGTATAAAAGCTCGTTTAATAAAAAGGCCTTTTTAAACTTTGTTTAGCCTAATATATAAATATTTATTTATATTTTTTATACTCCTTGTAATAACTCTCTCTGCCCATTTTATTGGTTTAACAGACTTTTTGAATGATTTTGTTCTATATTATGCTATTTGGATATATATTGAATTTATGTATGTTTATGGAATTACTAGTGTTTTTCTATATTATCCTTCATCATCCTTCACACAAACAAACCCACAAAAACTCATTCGTTCCACTGTGCACTGCTTGTTTGTGTCATTTTTTTTTTTTGCACTTTTTTATAATAGGCTAAGATAATATAACCTGTTATCTTCCTTCTCTTACTTTTTTTTATTGTAGACTTTGTAAATTATTGCTGCAAATTGGAAGCTAAGGTTTCTATCTGAAAATTGATTTTTTGTGGAATTCTGTTATCTTATTTTTATTTTTTAACATGCTAACAGACAAAAGGCTTCACACATGCTTTTATTTTTTGTCAGGCATTATATTGTGACAGGTAAAAGGCCAGTCAGACACGTTTAAATACAGGTGACCCGTGATCAAAATTTAACCCGTAAAAACTGTCATTGAATTACGGGAAAAATGTTTGTTTGTCATATTGTTGTCAAAAATTAGTGTAAAAACGTAGAGTGGTACGTGTTAAAATTTAAGTAAAAACTGTCATTGATAAAAACTGGTAGAAACTCCACATAAAAACGTAAAAAAGGTAAAAAGTTACTCTTTTGACCGTTTTTACTTAAAATTAAAAATTTAATAAAAAAAAGATTTACAAAAAAAATAAAAAAACCTAATTTTCGTTTTACCCAAATCATATTCACAGTATCTTAATATTTTTTTGTTTGGATATATTTTTTTATAATTATGTCTTATATAACTGTAATTCTATTATAAGTTGTGCTATGAGAATCGTTTTGTATTTTTGGGTCATTGTATGCATTGAAAGAAGTGAAATTATACCCCGATGAACGATGATCCAAGATCTGCAGAGTGTATAAAACCTATGATGCACGGGCACGGACACGACACGACACGACACGCCGACACGTTAATTCTAAAAAATGTCATATTTGGACACGTTGGAACACGTTTTGATATTAAATAAAATTTTTAATATATATAATATAATTTATATTTAATACATATAAGAGTCCATAATAAATCATATAATCAATCAAATATTTAAATTTCATAACATAAATATGAATATAAATAATTTTTCGTACTTTGTTAATTTTTTATGTCAAGTTTCATAACAGAAAAAAATCAATTTATAAATTATTTCTTTTATATTTAATTAAAAAAAATAAAAAAATAAAAAAAATGTGTCCGAGCGTGTCCGAAAAAGTTGATTGCGTGTCCGAAAAACGTGTCCGAGCGTTGACCACGTGTCCCCAAATATTGACCCGTGTCGGACGCGTGTCCGAGCGTGTCGGAACGTGTCCGTGTCGGACACGCGTCCGACACGCAAATTTTGAAAAATTCTGCGTGTCCGTGCATCGTTGTATAAAACAGTTAGAGCAAATTGGCTATTCATTACTTGTTAATTATCATTGTTTATAATTTTGATACTTAGTTATGAAAAATAATTTTTCATTTTAGATAGATAAGTGACTCAATACACATGTTCATTATGTGATATTTATTTTACATGCATATATATTATTTTGTATCTTAACCTTAAGTGGTAAAAAGTAGAAATTTTACGTTTCATGTCATTTCTACGTTTTACGTTTCTACCATCCTTTCCGTTTTTACGTATAAACTCTTTGATAACATTGTGATACCTTTCCACTGTTCATTTTATGTTTTTGCCATGGGATACTATGCAACACGTTGACTTCGTTATAATGTATTGGTAGCGTGATTGTTTTTAGGATTTTATAAGAGTTATGTTGTTATAGGAAAAATGATTTTGTTATATTATAAAGATTTATTTTGCGTGCCAGAATTTTTTTTGCTGTATGCCCATAAAATATTGTGAGTGTAGGAAAATTTTTGTGGTCTAGTTAAATGATAGATGGTAAACCCTTAATTGAAACATACTTTATTTGAAAACATGTTTTAATCGAAATATATTGTTAATTTTAAACCGTTGGTGCCTATAAAATGGCTCCTGCATCATTTTGTACCCTACACATTTTTCTTCTATATCACACACACTCTTTCGCACTCGCTCTTTTTCCTTTTTGGTCGAGATTCAACTCTCTCAGTTTCTTTTCGCCCAAATTGTTTTTCAGCTAACAAATTTCCTTTGCAGACTCTTCGGAACCCTAACCCTACAATATCTCACTCTGTAACCTTCCTTCGAATTCTTCTTCTAGCAGGTATTCTCCTCCTCTTCAAAAACCCTAGAACTCTCTCTCTCTCTCTATATATATATATGTGTGTGTGTGTGTCCGTGTGTATGTTTGTATATGGTGTGTGTGTATTTATATATAAACCCTAGCTTTGTTTTTGATGATTTGCTTGAAAAGCTGGTTCAATTAACACCGTGTCAATCGCAGATTATGGGAGAAACAAAGGACGAAGGATACGAGGAAGAGCTTCTTGACTACGAAGAGGAAGAAGACAAGGCTCCTGACTCCGTCGCAACTAAAGTCAACGGTGAAGCTGCCAAGAAGTAAGTTGTCTCTTGCTTCTAGACCTTGTACTGTATTCTGATGATATGAGAAAATGGCAGAGCTAGGAATTATTACTTGGAAGCTCTGGGGGAATGATGTGAAATTTTGAATTTTTTGTGATATAAGATATATGTTTAACACTAGAGTTGTACATTAATTTTTTTGGAAATGGGCAGTTAGAAGAAGTTGGGTGGGAATGAAAATGGATTTTGTGTCATATTTTGTTATCCTCTGATGGTATATATTCCTTTTTTTTTTCTTTTTTTTTTCTTTTTTGCAGGGGCTATGTTGGGATTCACAGTTCAGGATTCCGAGACTTTCTTCTGAAGCCAGAGCTTCTTCGGGCTATTGTGGACTCAGGATTTGAGCATCCTTCTGAAGGCAAATTATCTGCATCCTTATATGTAGTAATTGTTGTTGTAGCTGCTGTAATAATTTAGGAACTCAAGGGGTTTAATTATTATGGCTTGAATTATTTTCAAAAGCTTTTTTTAGGTCTACAATAAGATTGTTTGACACATGTTTTTCTTCACTTCCGTCTTATTGTTTAGTAATAAATGTTGGGCTTGGGGATCAACACCCCTTAATGGACGTTCCTTTCTCATTCTCATTCCCATTCCCCTTCCCCTGCCCTTTTTGTTCCCCCCTAGTGGGGATCGCAGAGTGATGCCTTACCTACGCCCTAGCAGGATCTAGGACCCCAAAAGAAATTGGGCTTGGGGATTTTTCAAAATGGTTTGCTAATCTATCCTCGTTACAATACTAGGAAGTACAGGTACTTCAAAATAGTAGCCTTACCCGTGGCAGACGCATCCGTGTTGGGCATGTCATGGATACTTTAGACACTCCTAGCTGCATTTTATATTTTTCACTTTTATTTTTTGAACTTCTATACCAATACAGATGAAAATATCATGATAATTAGATAAAAAATATTTTATTATGCCTACACTGAGTCATGTTAACTTTTAAAATATCGATAGTCTCTTTTGATTTAAGATTTGTGTTCTTATATTAATTTTATACTAATTTTATATATTGTACTATACTATTACCATGTCATGTCCGATAATTCTTAAAATTTTTGTATCCTCATGTGTCCCGTGCCATATCTTTGTTTTCTGGTTTCAAGATTGCTTAAATTACATATCTGACAAGTTATCCTTCTTCCAATGATATTTGTTTGATGAAGATGCTAGTTATAAAAATCACAATTTCACTGAACTTTGTGTCTTTTTTCAATTTTTTTTTACAGGTAATACTTTTAATCTTGTTTTGGAGAATTCTTATGCTTTGGTAACTATATCAAATCAAATGTAAAGGGTCAGAAAGGTTTGTTTTACTTACCACCGGTTCCTTCAACCTCCATTTTCTTTGGTTCATCACTAGTGCAACATGAGTGCATACCTCAAGCAATCCTTGGAATGGATGTAATTTGTCAAGCTAAATCTGGAATGGGAAAAACTGCTGTCTTTGTTCTCTCAACTTTGCAGCAGATTGATCCTGTTGCAGGCCAAGTCTCTGCTCTTGTTCTGTGTCATACAAGGGAATTAGCATACCAGGTATTTATTTGGGGCTCAATAGATGAAAGCTTATGGGACTTTGTATTATAGTAGCTTATGATTTAAGATGTTTGTGCAATGCCTTTCTGTAGATATGCCATGAGTTTGAGAGGTTCAGCACCTACTTATCTGATCTCAAGGTTGCTGTTTTTTATGGTGGCGTCAACATTAAAGTTCACAAGGATCTGTTGAGAAATGAATGCCCACATATTGTTGTTGGCACACCTGGAAGAATACTAGCATTAGCTAGGGATAAGGACCTTTCTTTGAAGAATGTTAGGCATTTCATTTTAGATGAATGTGATAAGATGCTGGAATCACTGGGTATGTTTAATTTCTGAACAGTCATTATTATGACTTGAATCTTACCTTTGGACTTTCTATGATTTCAATATGGTTTTCATTGTTCCCATTATGTTTTCCGCAGACATGAGGAAAGATGTGCAAGATATTTTCAAGTTGACTCCTCACGACAAGCAAGTTATGATGTTTTCTGCAACACTCAGCAAAGAAATTCGCCCAGTCTGCAAGAAATTTATGCAAGATGTAATGTCCCATGGCCAGTACTACTTGTATTAGAAGTCTCTTTTTTTCATAATGCCCGCATTCCCTGAGAGCATTTTAGATATTTAGAATGCCATGGTTTCATCAAAACTTAGTTTTGATGATATGGGTTCAGAGATAGTGCCTTTGTTTTCCAGCCAGTTTTTATGGAGACAAATACCTGGCATGGTGGAGTGTGGTTGGGTCGGCTGTAGCTTGGGCTAGAAGATCTAGATGGGGATGTTTTGGGAAAGCCTGGACTGTGGCTGTAGGCCTCTAGCTCTTCTGATTCTATACTTTTCCCCTTTTGTTTCACATTGGAAGTTAGTTTTGTCTCTAATAGCCTCTCTATCTGATATGGCTTTTCACAAATTAGGATATTCTCTATTTTTCACTTTTGAGGGGGAGGGTTGTTAATACTCGGGGTATGTTGCTGCCAGTATTATTAGAGTGTCGGTGTCAGTGTCACTTGCTTAGCGTGACAAAAAAAGTATCTGCAAGGAGACAAAATAGATGGACAAGAACTGTGATTCGAGGGATCTGCATCCATCATTGATTTCATTCTGGATTCCATTAGCTTGAGGAAGGCTCCTAATATGATTTCCCGTGACATTGTTCCTTTCAGCCAATGGAAATTTATGTTGATGACGAAGCGAAGTTGACCCTTCACGGTCTTGTGCAGGTGGGCCTTTTGCAAGTTACATTGTTTTATTCAATTCATCTTTTCTTAAATAATTTGTGAGCTGTATGGCTTACATTGGTTGTTGAAATGGCAGCACTACATCAAATTGAAAGAGGAGGAGAAGAACAGGAAGTTGAATGATCTTCTTGATGCACTGGACTTCAATCAAGTTGTTATCTTTGTGAAAAGTGTTAGTAGAGCAGCTGAGCTGGACAAACTACTAGTGGAGTGCAACTTTCCATCTATTTGCATTCATTCTGGAATGTCCCAGGAAGAAAGGTTTGTATGTGATATCAGTGGAGGGAAAAGAACCATAGTAGTATTTAAAAAAAAAAACTCTTTCAAAAAATTACAAAAAAAAAGAGTTTTTTTTTACCACAATGGGGCAGTCTTGCACATGCGGGCATGCCACACGTGCAGGAGGCCATCCCACATGGCGCCTTGCATGGCATTACATGGAATGGTGCTACCCAAAAAATATTGCTGTGCTGTCATGTGGCAAGCTCTGGGGAGGCACTATCATCATGATTAATTCACCAACATCACCATTAATTCATGGACAAAGAACAAAATGGAAAAAGGGAAACTCATTAATGTATCATTAATTCACTATTAACCTTTCTGTGCTACCCATTAACTTTCTGCGACTTTCACCTTCTTTATGTGAAATCTTTTCCACCAACAACTACAAAATCTCCAACTACTTCAGGAATTCCACCATCACCCAATTTTAAACAAGCCTTTTTCAAGTTTAATGCCTGCTCCCTCAATGTTTGCTGATCACATCGTCCGGTACTTGGCGGAGCACCAGGGTGAAGGGGGCTTTATATGGCCATTTGGGCCACAAAATGGGGTGACCGTTGTCAATGGTGTCACCATAGTCTTCAAATATTTTTTGAAGTTCCAACTGAAAGGAATGATGAGGAGGACAAAATATAGAGATGTTTGATTGATGAGGGGGAGAGAGATGACATTTAGTTGTTTGGGGAGAGAATGAGGAAGTGAAGAACCTGACAGAGTCAGGTGACTAGTCTGTGACGTGAGCACTGGTGTGTAATGCGAACAAGCAGTAGGCCTCTCTGTTTCAAGGAGAGAGTCATGAAAATGGCGCAAAACATAACAGGCCTACAATTCCTTTTATAAAGCAATTTATCCCTCTCGGGTCCCCTTTGAATAATGGGATGAATTGGTGATGAGAATTATGCTGATTCATGTGATAATGCAAAGCCACCTATGATTCACCACATGATACAAATCATTGACCTGCTGAATTGTGCCGACTTAAATTGGAAATTGTGTGGTTCTGACAACTATGCTACAGTTTGTGTTGCTCACTGATGGTAGACCTTTTTCTGCCCTGCATTGATTGATTGGGTGTTCTGCTTGCTTTTTGTCTCACTAATACTAAATTTTGTAACAAATGAAATGTTTGTGTGCAGGTAAATTGTGTCTGATTTTGATTAATGGCTTTTGTAGGTTAAAGCGATACAAAAGTTTTAAGGAGGGGCATACAAGGATTCTTGTTGCAACCGATTTGGTTGGTAGGGGAATTGACATTGAGCGTGTGAATATAGTTATAAACTATGACATGCCTGATTCTGCAGACACATACTTGCACAGGGTATGATTAGCTAATGTTGTCTGTTTAATTTCATCGTTAAAACTAGTTTATATGTCCCTGTCCCTATACTTTAGTCCAGAGCCATCTAATTGTCATCTCTTTTTGGGTGAAATTCTGAACAGGTTGGCCGAGCTGGAAGGTTTGGTACCAAAGGCCTTGCAATTACGTTTGTTTCATGCTCTACTGATGTTGATGTTCTCAACAATGTATGTAACTTGATTTTTTTTCTCACAATTTATTTGAATTTTTTGGGGTCCAAAGGCCTTGCAATCACATTTGTTTCATATTCCACGATGCCGTTGAAATCTTCCAGGATGAGAAGGGTGGTTACCTTTTAGGCCTTGCAATTCAAGGCTTTGTGGGTTTATTGATGGGCGTGCGATGATGGGTACCTTTTTGGAGTTTCTGTCTAAAAATTGTTTTGAAACTGAACCAAGCTTTAACCATTTAATTGAATTGAACCATTCTGTCTTGCATCTGCTGTGCGTCTGTCTTTGGCAATTGTGTTCTCTGGTGACTTCTCTAGTCTCAGTTATCAACTTCATGTCTCATCCTCTCTGTTTTCATGTTCTCTGGTGACTTCTCTAGTCTCAGTTATCAACTTCATGTCTCATCCTCTCTGTTTTCATGAAAATAAGAGTCTTCTCTTAACCATGAACTACCCCTGAATCCACCATGAATACCTGCTGTGCAGAATACCCAGTGTGCACTACCCATTAACCTTGCATCATTCTTTCAGTCTTTCCAGCCTTATCCCAGCAACATTCTCGAGCCTCAAGTCCCTAATACCTAGCATATCCAGCATCTTTATCGTGCCCATGGATTTTTTTCTTTTTCTTGCTTGCTATACCTGTTTTATAGTGATGGCAACTGAAGCATCATGCCAAGCTTCATCAAGAGATGGAAATAAATTAGATTTTTATTATTTATAGGATGAAGGTCTTGGATATTTAGTGGTATTTTGACATGACCATCATGTGTCCTCCATTTGCTGCAATGCCTTCTGCCACAATTCCATGTTGGAATTTTCCCTTGCTGCCATTGGTATTCATAATAACGATGCTGGGTGAATTGGCATTACTAATTTTGTTTGTTGTGTATTCCAGGTTCAGTCCAGGTTTGAGGTGGATATAAAGCAACTTCCTGAGCAGATTGATACCTCTACCTACAGTATGTTCCTCCTCATCCATTAATTTTATTTCTATTACTGGTTATTTGAGGTTGTTTAATATTATGCTTTAGTTAGATCCTTCACAAGTTTCACTCAATTGTGTATGTATGTCTTTTTGGTAGTGTTGATTTGCTGTGTTTCATCCATGATAAACTGGGATTTAGGGGTGTGCAAAATAACAAAAAAACTGAATCGAACTATGAACCGAACCAAACCGCCCTTAAAATAATCGATTTTAAAAATCGGTTCATGAACTGAACTGGTTTTTAAAGAACCAGTTCATGAACCGAACCGGGTTTTAGAACAAGTTTAAGAATTGAACCATTTTGAACCGAACCGAAACGTTTCCGAACCGAACCGTTTTCAAACCAAACCAAATTGATTTTTATAACTTTATTTTTTAAATTTTTAATTTTTTTCTTTTCAAAATAGGGTCGAACCGAACCGTTTCCAATCGAACCAAACCAGTTTTGAATCGAACCACTTCCGAACCGAACCAATTTTGTATCGAACCATTTTCAAACCGAACCATTTAAACCAATTCAATTCGATTTTTCAAAAAATGCGGTTCGGTTCGACCCGTATACATCCCTATTGGGATTTTCCAATTAATCATATATGCCTGTTTCATGCTACTTCTTTTGGTGGTTTTGAAAATTTAAAGTTAAAAAGATTTTTTTTTTCTTAACTGGCAATAGTCAGCAGTTTTTAATCCAATTCATACAGAAATTGTAGAATTGTGCTTCTTGAATTTGCTTTTACTCGCTGCTTTATTTTTATTTTTTCTTCTGAGAACTAGACATCAGATCTGTGTGGATACTGGATTGCCGTGGCCTTTTTTTCCCATTCTATTTATATCCTCAGTTGCAACTTCAAACTTTTTCTCGTGTCCATCAATAATTTTATTATATCAGTGGAAATCTTTCTTTACTTCAGGAAAAAAATTCTTGCATAATATTCATGCTTTGATAGATTCCGTATTTTTATGTTTTAAGTTTTTCCTGTACCAGATGGGTTCAACTTTCTACTGCCATATTTTTTCTCCCTTTTCTTGGAAACTGTCTGTGTTGCTTTGTGCTTTTGCTGTCGAGTTTTTGACGGAATTTCCTTGAACTTTTTTTGCAGTGCCATCATAGTGAGGCTTGGGTATATTTCTTGGATGGTATGAGCTCTTGCAGATTATATGTATCTCTCAGTTCAGAGTGGCTATTTGAACAGATGATTCTCCGTGTCATTGTCGAGTCCTTTAGTTTTATAACTGTTGGAGGCCATTTTAAGCTTAGGATTTTGTGGTATGGCAGCTTCTGAATTTATGAATTTAATGTATTTTGTATTATTTAGATTTTTTATCCTTTGAACTTCATGTTGTTTTTGTGAACTTATTTTTCAATTAATTTATTAGATTGCGAAGTTAATGTCATGGTTGAATGCATTGACGTGGTCTTATTTAAGTAGTTTGCTGCTTGGGGAAATATCTCGGACTATCCAATGATTTGGTGCTCCCTCTCACAATAGTATTTTTTTTTTTCCTTTTTAGTTATTTGTTATCTTTCCCAATTTTATTCCCTATTTACACTAGCGGACTACCTAAAACGGTCTATAGTAAATCCTCTCTTGAAGGTGATATTTATCCTAAACTTTCCTTGCAATGAGTTCAGGTGTATAAATTATGGGGTTTATATCTATCATGTTTTATATATATATAGAACAATTTACACACACCATTTTTTGAATAGCTAATTTCTAATTTTTATCTCCACTTAAAATGAATCTCTATAAAATATTTTTGCTGTTGATAAGTTATTTGCATTTACTTTTAAAATGACGTCGTTTTGGAATTAAAAAATTATAATTATAAAGATTATAATAATTTTGAAATAAATTAAGATTATAAAAATATTATGATTTTCGCTCCAAAATAACATTGTATGTGCTTAATTAATGGAGATAACTTGTTAGGAAAACTGAACCCATAAATTATATATAGATGTAGATCATGTATAAAATGAGAAAGGTTATATTTACTACCTAATTTTCCTATTATTCGTTACTTTTTGAAAGGTTTTTGTTTAACGGTTATAATTTATTGTAAATTAATAATTAATTAATAAATATGATTCTATAAATTATAACCGTTAAATTGACGGAAATCAACGGTTAAGATTTGGTAATAACAAGTAGTAAAAAAATGAGATAGTAAGTATAACCACTCCTATATAAAATTTGTTAAATATTTAAAAAAAATTATATTAAATAAAAAAGATAAAAAAGACGGTATACACAACAATTAGAAAAGCTTTCAAATGAAAAAAAGAATTTAACGGGTTAAATATCCTCCTTCCCCCTTGATTCTCAGCTGCCTGAGATGATTCCATAAAATTTTGGTCTGTACTATTATTGCCTTATATAAAATAAACAAGTTTGTTATTTTTTATTTTATGAGAATAATTAAATTCTGTTTTATCATTAATATGAAATATTTTCCTTTTCTATTAAAATAAAACTTCATCATTTTTTTCTTTATTAAATTGGATATACCTCTCCATTTTTGTGGACCCTAGCTTGGATATATCATGTTTTAATGATCTTTTTGTTGCATTAGGATAATTATGAAATCCACATTTGTCGCGCATTAACAAGAATAAAATGGAAGAAAATAAATAATAAATGTAGTTTATGATTTTGCCAATAATTTTGCTACTAAATGACATTTTCCTTCTATATTTTATTTCCCCCCAGTTTTGCCATAAACTTCAATAGGAAAGAGAATACATTAGTAAAGTTCACCGATTCTACTGTTAATTTTGTTTGTCCTCATTTTTTATTTGTCTCTATTGTTAAGTTTACCGATATATATGTAGGGTTTAAGTTTTCTTATGTTGTAGGATTGTAGGAGAAAAAAAAAAGTTCAGAAAAGTTAAATATGGCACATATTTTATATTTAAAAAGAAAAGAAAAATTAATTGGCACGGAAAATGAATTATGTAAGAAAATGATTTACTCTCATGTAACATGAGAGTATTATTTCCCATATATCTATATCATATCCTTGTTTTTGGCATACGCTGTATGTTTGCAAATACATACTATGGTTAGTGAACATATTATTGTTTGTTAGAAAACAACAACTTTTATCTTTCTAATTGAATGTATATCTTCATCCTAGAGGACTTTCTTATAATTGGCCTTTTGATCTTTTCCACTGCTTCATGTAAGTCGTTGGTTGGAAATAGTCGAAGTATCTTTGACGTGCTTCAATAAGATGATAGTTTCAACCAAATGGTGGCAATTCAATTTACGCATAAGAGCTGAACATGAGGATGAAAATATATATTCTATCCTCCCCACTACCACATTTGGAAAGAGTTTAAAACCTTAATCCTAAAATCACCTCAAATTAAACTAGTTATGAAACGATGAACTGATATGAATATTTCCAAAAAAAAAATAAGATGATAGTTTGCCATATGTATTAATGGTTATAAAAACACACTTATAACAATTTTTATATTATAAAGTATACACACTTCTAACAATTTTTATACTACAGAAACCATAAACAAAAATTGAGGAACACTATAGGTACGAATTACATATTTTAACCTAAATAATAAATAAAAAAATGCATGAAAGTTTATTATTTAACCGTACCTCATAAAAAAGTTGACGGAACTTTTATTGAATAAAACAAGAGTAAGTTATTTTAGTGACCCCAAAATTACCTAATATTAAATTAATGAAGGATATTTTAGTAATTTTATTTATTTTTTATCATAAATTTTACAAAAACATCCTTTATTAACTTTCCCAAAATTACAGAAACACTCTTCATTAATTCAAAATGACATAATTTTGGGAGTTATTAGAGAGAATTTATCTTCGATGACCGGAGAAATATTTTACCCATAAAATAATACAAATAAACTACAAATCTACCCTAGTCCTGCCTTTGTTGGTTTAATACACAAATGATGTTTAAATACTTCAACAACCATGCCGAAACGCATTTCAAATCTCAAAATCAGGAATCACCTATGTCTCAAAATTTTATCTAATCTTAGCTTTCTTTAGGAGTGACTGAGGATGCTATGATCGGGTTGATATGAGACTTGTCTACTTGATGCACGCTATCAGTATTTTCTGCATCAGCTTTCTCAAGCAAAAGTTGTTGCTGCATTGCTTTCATCATCTCCTTCAGAGTTTGTTCTTCCTCTCCTACACCCATTTTCATTAAAATCTCAGCTTCCTTCTGGTTGGTTTCAATGTTGTCTACTTGTTGCTCCAGAGCTTTCATCATCATCTCTGATGTTTTCTCTTCCCCTTGTAGTTGCATTTTCATTATGATCTCAGCTTCCTTGTCAAGAGGCTTGAAATATTCTTCAATGGCTGTTTCCTACATGAAAATTACATCTTGTAATGTAACAAATTTGGGTGCAACAAACGAAATAATCAGAATATAAATTAAGGAAAAGAAACCAAATATCATTAAAAAACTTCCATATAACAGACAAATATCTTAAATAAGACAATCATGACAGAATTTGCATTTCACACGGAAGTTCTCAATGCATGCCGGCATAACTTCTTAGGGAAAAAATAAAATTTCTTGTTTAGGTGCCTTCATATTCATAAGTCAGGGAAAAGGATTGCAAATCTCAAAGATAATTTCCAAAGAAATACAATTATTTAAATTTTAAATTTCCAAAATTTCATATTTTTCATGAATATACAACTTACTGTTTCTTCCAGCTTCTTGTTCAGAGCTTGCATCTCTTCAACCATACGACGAACATCAGATAAAATAATCTGCTCAGGTACTTTATTTAAGGCTGCTTTCCTTTCTCGTGCCTTTTCATGGGAAAACATCATGCACATAAAAATGGGAAAGAAGATACTAAATAGTATAAAGGCTTTGAGGGCATGCAGATCCTCTTTAAAGAGAAAATCCCACATATTCCTTCACCGCAATGAAAAATGAAAGTTAAATTTATATTATTAAAAAGAAATATCTTAATTCTTAACTACCTTGTTTTACCTATTTTTGTAAGACTCAGATATCAGCCCAAAGAAAAGCTGACCCTTCTTAACAATTTAATACCTATTTAGACTAAGGATCAATAATGAATGACTCAGCACCTCTATTTTATCTAGAATATGATGTGCCTAGGCTTCGTGATGACAGTATCTAATCCATCCACATAAAACTTAAAAAAAGAAAAAAAGGGGGGGGGGGGGGGGGGGGGGGGGAAGAAAAAATAGACTGGGACTAAGCTTGGGAGAGAATGTTTACCAGTAGCCTCTAAAATTGCTATTGAATTATCAATTTACCTCTTCTACAATTTTATCTTCAGCAACCTTTCCTTTTAGCAGTAGTTCTCTTTCTTTGTAATTTTCTTCAACTTTCACTGGTGTTTGTACTAATTTGCTGGTTTTCTTACGAGAATCCATTATAGTTAATACGATTTTCAGATTCTGCATCCATTTAGTTATACCAAGATTATTGGAACTTATCAGTCTCACTTTATTTTTTTAAATGAGACTCACTTCTTGGCTACTCAATTTGCAAATGAGCCCCAGCTTCATATGAAATCCCAAGTCTGAGCTCATAACATTCATGTATATCTTCTAATTTGGTTTTTAAAAGAGAACAGTAACAGACTCAAGAAAAAAAAAAGTGTTCATATAAGAGAAAATGTCGGACCTGTTTGACACGTTCCTCGAGCTGCAGCCTAAAAGACCGTATTCTTCGTTCTTCATATCCAGAAAGCACCCGGACATAAAACATGGCTTTCCTTCCAAACTCTAACAATTTATTCATGTTGACAAATCATCAACAACTATATGCTTTGGGATTTTCTGCAAAATGGAATCCACCTCAGAAATGCTAGAAGTAAACTTATACAATGCTGATTCAGCTGATAACTCTTGAAAGAATTAATTAATAATCTTCCATGCAACTGCCAAAAGGAATGAGACCTTGGCTAAATTATCACCAAACAAAAGACACAAACCTTCTAATTACAAGCATAAACCCTTATTATCCCTAAAGCCTTTTTCTTCTCGAAACAGATTTATGAAATTCACAAGAAAATATAGTACTTAAAAGTAAAAAGGAAATGAAAGAAATAGGGATACAAGTGCAGCAGAGGTAGCCAGTACAATATAAAAGCATGAGTTATTCACTAAACTTAAGAACACAGCAGTTGTCAATAGACTAACAAAAAGAAAATCAGAAAAACCTTGAGAAGACATAGCAGCAAGCTTA
This sequence comes from Gastrolobium villosum, assembly GCA_032173675.1. Taxonomy (NCBI): domain Eukaryota; kingdom Viridiplantae; phylum Streptophyta; class Magnoliopsida; order Fabales; family Fabaceae; genus Gastrolobium; species Gastrolobium villosum. Next base: position 228,449 of record JAVKPL010007135.1, on the reverse strand, counting down.
AGAAACTACCATTGTCAGCATAATAACAGAAACAGTGGCACACAAATTTTATTAGGATCTCACAACAAGCTTTAAAATTTAACAAGAGCACAACAGAGGCTCGCAAGGAAGGGGTGAATTTTATACTCCACAGGGAGCTGCTAAACTCCGGTATGCTCTAAACTGCCCAAAAGCTAACTTACCAAACCACTGACTCACTAGGACTACATTCTTCAAAATCTGATAGGAATTTCACTCAATACAGAGAAATAAATGAAAACAGAGACTTGTATTAATGGAAACTGCAACAATACATCAGTTTGGATACAGGTTACAGTCCTAATAGTAATGAAATACAATAAAACTATAACAGTAATGGAAGAGACAATTAACAGTAATGAAAGAAGAGAAAATAACATCGAAGGTTTTAGAGCATTCGAGAGGCCCTAGTCTCTCCCAAGTTCCATTTCAAGCCAGATCCCAGATGCCTTACAACCTATGCACACTCTCCAATTTAACCAACCAGAAAATGCATGAGGCTATGTAATAGGGGAGTGTATCTATTTTGCAAAAACTTGAATTGAGAGATATCAAAAAGGAAAGAGATAAAATGTCAAAAACTTGAATGACTAAGCAAATGCCAAAAAAATGACAAGAATAATTATTTGGGACCCTTTGGGTCTCTAATTCCCATGTGCAGGGTTTAAGATTATTAAGATTGTAGAAATATTGGCAGTAAATAGCATAAATTGGCATTCCCATAAACTAACCAAATATTATAATTATATAAGAGAAACTGTCAACCTTACTAGCTAACAACAGAAATATAGTCAGTATGCTTTATCAATGAAACAATTATTTGTCAATCTCCAATGGTATTGCTATAACATGATAAATGGTGCTAGCCCTGATGTAGTCACATGCACTACATCTATCTGAAGGCATTTATAAGGGCCAAAATGTTTGCTGAGATGTTGGGTTCTTCAATTATTCTTGTATCTTTTTCCCTTGTAACGAATGGAAGAAACACAAGCTATAAGATGTAGTTTCCTCTAAATCATGCTGATAATATTATGATCAGGTTCCATTATTTACAAGGAAATGGAGTATGATTGATGCACTCAAGATAGAAAAACATGATAGGTGTTACAAGCTGCATTAACAATGCTTGAACGAAGGAACTGCGATAACAAATATATTTAACTTAGTGATTGGTATGTGGTAGCCATTCACTGATTATTAGCTAAATCTATGACATTACTTTTTAGAGTGCTAAAAGGGTAGTATATTTTTTTTTATTGATGTCATTTCATAAGTTTCAAAAAAATTCAATTTTTTTTTTTTTTACATCTCAAAATCCTCAAAACATAGATAAAAGCTATATAACTCATGGTAGTAAACCAGTAAGAACAGGAAATAACAATTGTTGAAGGAAAGGAACAAAATATAATGATACTAAACCAATAACATAATACTAAACCTCATGATACTCAAAATCCCCATGATATTATTATTATTTTTACTTAAAATCGGTGAAGAAGAAGAACCTCATATCCAAGCATCTAAGAAAATCGCCACGATCATAGTAAAGATTGAGAAGGTTGGTTATTGAGAAGAGAATACTTACTTAATTTTGAGCGACAATGGATCCAAGCAGCGAGCGAGCGAGAGCGACGATGGCTAGATGGATGGGCGACAGACAGTAATAAGAGACAAATTAATTAATTGGGGTTCGATTTCGATGAACTAATCTTGGGAGCAAGGGATTTGCGAAGATGAAGATCCACTTGTATGAAAGGAGGTTCTTTTACAACCAAAACGACACCGTTTGATCTTATTTTAATTGTTTTTTTTTAAAGAATATTCTTGAGCTATATACGGAAATAGGGGTGTTAATGGGCCGGTCCCAGCCAAGTTTTAGTTTTCAAAGGCTAAGCATGTGATTAATGTATCAGCGTGACCAAGCCTGTTACTTATTATGAATATAATTATTAGCCTGTTACTTATTTACAAAAAAATAAAAATAAAAGTATGATTTAGCCTGTTAACCTGATTAAAAAAATTAAGACAATAAAAAATTATTCAAATAGAATATACAATCAACATCACTAGTAATTTCATATATATTCATAAATTTAATATATATCCAAACAACATATTATAGGACAAAATCATTCAAAAAACATATTTAACCAATGAAATAGGTGAAATGGATTAAGAAGAGAGGGGTGATTATTATAAGTAGTATAAAAAATAAAAATTAATAGATTAGGCCAGCCTCATAGACTCTAAGGTCGAACTTTTAAATTGGAGCCCGAGACCTTTAATTAAATGAGCTTTTATATAAATCTAAGCCTAGTTCCAAATAAACTCAGACCTTCACGAGTCAGGCCCTGGTTCATTTATCAACCATGGGAGGGACTCAAGCCTTCAAAATTATGTCAATGTGATCTAATATATTTAGCAAAATAGATGAGACTTAAGCCTTAAAAAATTTGTTAAAAATATAAGTTATACGTCTATTTTATAAGAGGCTTGACCTATAGGTTTACAATCGAATTTGTATTGTTTATTTATTTTAATTAAAATAAAATAATTATTTTAATTAAAATAAAATAATTTTATTTATTTTTTCCAATTCTTAATATGTATTGAAGGTTTAATAGACTTAGGATTTAACATAAACTAAATTAATAAGTCAGTTTAACCTTATCCATTTATATCCCTGGTTATAACTTATTGATTTGGCTGTGAGCCACATTATATTTCTAGGTATTTACATCAACAACTCCTTGCATATGAAATATCAAACTCCTTAGCTTCCCATTTGATGTCCATAATTGCTCACCAATTTTAACTGATTATATCAATTTGTGATAGTACTTAGAAAGTTGGGGTTGTCCACTGTTAGGCTAGAATGGCAAGGACATAGTTGTTCATTTCTGGTCTTCTATAATTCTTAAAGGTAAATAATTTGTAATGGTTTAATGTTTATTATATGAGTTTATCATCTATAATTTAACATGACCACAAAAAATTTCCTACACACACAACATTTAGTGGGGCCCGCAGCAAAAAAAAAAAACTCCGGCACGCAAATATATATATATATATATATATATATATATATATATATATATATATATATATATAAACCCTTATTATATTATAGAAGATAAATTTATTTCGTACGTACATATAAAAATGTGCAGGATCTATATATATTTTTTCTCATATGAACCTTTCGCAATTATATATATATATATATATATATATAGAGAGAGAGGTCTATTGACACCGGTGTCAAATTTTAAAATATATATATATATATAGATCCTAACCGTTATATATATATATATATATATATATATACAATTAATGATTAATTAATACGTGTAATTTCCAATAAATGATAACCGTTGATTGACAGAAATTTTTCAAAATTTGACACCGGTGTCAAAGGATCCTGCCCCTATATATATATATATATATATATATATATATATATATATATAACCTCCTTCTATATATATAATTGGTGCGTACACACCACGCCCATGATCACAGACAAGTGGCAACTACTTGGAATCAATGGTTTAGTGAAACAAATTAAAGCATGTAATTTTATCAACTTGATCATGAAACCCAATGTAAATGTGCTTGCTTTTTCAATAACAAAGCTGGGATGCCATCATTACAAAATTTGGCAACAAAAATCGTTTTTAGCCTTGGTTTCTATTTCTGAAGGGAAGAGTAACCAACCGATGATGACATCCTTGTTTGACCTCAGCAGAAGAATTGTTATCGTATGAAGGGGTTCAAAGTGACTCTGGGCTATAACTTTTCACTGGTTAGTTTTCAAACATGATTTAGCACATGACATGATCAAATCCTTCCATAAAATGCTAGTTTTGGAATGCTATCCAGAACAGAAAATTTTGAAGCTTTCGGCAAATGAATAGAAAATCTTTGATGCTCTAACCAATTTGTTACCAGAAGTCTCCACAGGAGCACAAACCATTCTTGAAATGGTGGAAGCGATTGCGGTCCCTCACCACAACCTCTCGGTTATAAACCTTAGATATGAACTTAGTAGCAGAATGACAATCTTCACAAACACGCAAGTTCTTCACAATTCTAATGGGTGTTCCTGGGGGCGTATTCAGAAGAGAAAAAGCTATAGCAAGCTTTTCACTGTGTCTATACAAAGCATCTTCTTTGTCTTCTTCATTAATGTCAAGCAATACCTGTGATGTTGTAGGTACATATCCTGCCCTTTTTATTTCCTTTCCCATCTCGTCCACCATTTCATATATTTCCTTGTACTGATTATGCGACTTATCACCAGCAACAAATTCATGCATTTCATTATTTAGCTCAACCATGGTGCTCCCTGGAATCTTCTTCATCCCTTTCATATCCATCATCTCTCTAACCTTGGTCTTCTTCTCCCAGCGTAGCAATTTTGCATAAATGTTTGAAAGCAGAACATAGTTAGATTCATGCATTGGCTCACTTCTGATTAGCTCTTTTGAGATGCTCTCTCCAAGCTTGAGTTCTCCGCGGGCATGGCAAGCAGTGATTATGGTTCTCCAAATGATTTGGTTTGGCTCAACAGGCATCATTTGAACAAACTCCAACGCTTCTTTGACAAGTCCAGCTCTACTCAAAAGATCCACCATGCATCCAAAGTGTTCTATCTTGGCCACAATGCTAAAATCCTTCCCCATTGAATTGAAATAGTACCGTCCTTTATCAACTAGCCCGGAGTGACTACACGCAGAGAGCACCCCAATGAAAGCAACATCATCAGGGGCCACACCTTCTTCAATCATCTCATCAAACAAAGAAACAGCCTCTGAGCCACGACCATGCATTGCCAAACCAACAATCACTGAAGTCCAGGAAACTATGGTGCGCGCTTCCATTTGTCTAAACAGTTTCATAGCTTTTTCAACATCACCACACTTTGCAAACATGTCTATCAGCGCATTACATAGCTCAACAGACTTTGGTATGTTCTTCCTCTCAACATAAGATTCCAACCACTTCCCCAGCTCAAGTGCACCCAAATCAGCACAAGCAGATAAAACAGAAACCATGGTTATCTCATCAGGGGAAACTCCCATAACCTGCATTTCCCTAAACAACCCAATGGCGGGTGCAGAACGTCCCAAACGCGCATACCCTCCAATCATGGCACTCCACGTCACCGAATCCGTCTTAGGACTTTCATCAAACACCTTCCTAGCAAACTCAACCCCTTCCTCGCTGCAACAATACATGTGAATCATGGTGTTCTGAACATGAAGATCATCCTCAAATCCAAACTTTACCAAAGACCCATGAACTGATCGTCCCAAACTCAAACTGGCAAGGCCAGCACAGGCCTTGAGGACAAAAGGGTAGGTGAATTTATTAGGCAAAACCCCATAATGAAGCATGGTTCGGTAGAAATGTAAAGCCTTGAACTTGGAGTCACCCGTTTGAGCATAAGCCCTGATAACAGTGTTAAAGAGGAAGGTATCGTAGAATGGATTAGGGGAAGCTTCTTCAGCTTCATGAGATGAGAATAGGAATGAGGAAGCGTAGTGTATGGCATTGAGGTTGGAAGAGGTGGAAGCGAACTTGGTGAGAACTAATGTGTTGTTTCGGAGACCCAATTTGAGAATGAGCGCGTGGATTTGTGTGAGGTTAGTGAGAGTGTTGCAAGATTGAAGAAGAGCTAAGCATGTTTGTTCCGCAACTCTTTGTTTCGTTGTATCTGCTGGAACTTGGAACCTTAAGGCGTTGATTGCATTTTTGATCATGGGGAATTGCATTGCTTCATTTCAACCATGTTCATAAAAACGACAGTGTGTGTTAATGAGGGTTTCAATTAGGTTTAAACTTTTAAATATATATTAAAAAAACAAAAACAAAAACAAAAACCTTGAGAGTGTTGAGGACGAGAATTAATGTCGCACGTGTTGTCTGATGTTCGATTTCGAATTTTGTTTCTTTTGGTGGTGAGAGCAACGACCACGTCACTCGCCATCTACCTTTCAGAAAGGTACTCTCTTTTTTTTTCTTTATGTTGTGAGTTATGATCGCATTCATTCAATCAAACAAGACAAGAAAAAAAATGCGAGTTAAGTTCATTGAGGTTTGAGGAAGCAAAAAATGAGAAGAATCTTCAATCTTCTCTCTAAATCGAAGCAACTCATTGCATTTGAATTTGCAAGCCCAACTTCTAAATTCCGAGTCAATACGCTTCGTTCTTATTGCAACCGTCCAGGTTTATTTTTCTTCTCTATCTTTCACTTTTTTCCAATATCAATTTTATATTTTGGATCATTAAGCCCCACTTCCTGTAAAAGTTTTTTTTTTTGAATTATCCCCATTTTTCAATATATGCGGAAATTGTGGAATTCCAGGGCCGCTTGTGCAGTACAAAAGTCTAGTTGATGAAGGGAAGTTGCAGCATGATCCTTACCAAGAAAGTGTTGCTTCAGAGCTTGAGAACTTGCTTGCAAGGTTGGAGCAGTATGAGAAAGATATGCAAGAGTATCATGTAAAATTGGAATTCGATATTCTTCTATTCATTCTTCATTTCATTGGGCCAATTAACACGTGTTTGTGTTTGTTTCTGTGATTTTTAAACTTGTCCTCACTCTTGGCAGGTAAATCTGTCAAATTGGGAGAAGAATAGGGAGAATGAGCGGCGGAGGCTTCTCATGAAGGAAGTTGAGCTGCAGCAGAAAGATGAGGATTGGTGGAAACGATTGAATAATAAACTTACTGAAAGATGGAACTCCCGGTAAATTTTGAGTCAACTAGGTGCTTGAATTGATATAATTCCACTGCTACTGAGAATTTTTGTCTGAAACTAAGCAATTTCAAATTCAGCTTGTGGTTCCTTAATGTGAATATTGTTTCATTTCTTTTCTATATCAGTTACATTGTGCTAAAACTTAAAAGTTACATATCCCTTTTATGACTCAGGAAAAAACCAGAAAATATGGAGCCCGGGGTAGGAAAATGGGTGTCATATCTTAAACGTGAGAAGAAGTTGGATTCACTAGTTGGTCGCCGTCCAACTGCTCCACCAGCCCCAAAAGGACTTTACATATATGGCAATGTTGGCAGTGGTATTTACCTTGTATTTTCCTTTTTTTTTGGCTAAGCGGTAAGCTTGCTTGTCGTGGTGTGTCAGATCGCGGGTTCAAATCAGTCTCTCTGCAAAAAGCAGGGGAAAGACTGCCTAGAGTATTCCCTTCCCCTTCCCCAGACACTCACGAAGTGGGTATTTGAACTGGGTCGGCCCTTTGATGTTTATGTTTACCTGTAATGCAAACTTATATCAGCCTGATTTGATTTCTAATTATGATATTGCTTAAAGTTTCTGGTTGCTTCATTTATGTTACTTGCCTGAGTAGATATAATTTGTTGCCTTGGTTCTCTTTGTAACCTTATTTTGCCGGTTTCTTTTCTAATTATTTTGCTTGCTTTTCTAATGCTGAAGGGAAGACAATGCTGATGGACATGTTTTATAGTTCCACTAAAGGAATTGTTAAACATCGAAGAAGGTATCACTTTCATGAGGTGAGTCTTTTACTATGCTTCTTGGCAATACCTGAATAGATGTCATCTATGTTGTTGTCTGGAATATATATACCATCTTTCTTTAGTCAGACCATCGATAAATGTCACGAACATGGTGCTGAAAGAGATAGACTTAAACTTCATCCATATACAGGCCATGCTTAAAATAAATGAACAGATGCATAAGATATGGAAGAATCAAATGGAAGAGAAGCCTTTGCAGTCAAGCATTGCTGGTTGGATTATGAATCTTCCCTTTGACACAAAGGCTAAGGAGTGGCTGGCTGCAGAAGAAAGATACAAACAAGAGGTACAGTTGAAAAATATTCTTCCTGCTGTAGCAGATAAGTTTTTTCTGGATCGAGAAGAGGATGAAAAGGGAGCTAGCATTTTGTGCTTCGATGAGATACAGGTAAAGGAAAACTATTATGTGTTATAATAAACTCCCCGTATTTGTATCCTAAAATATAGTTCCTATACCTCTATCCATCAATATTGCTTTCAATAAAATCTGTTTGGGTTTTTTAGTGAACACTGGGTGCATCCTTCCCACTTGGACAGTGTTTCTTGATTCATTTGAACAAATTATGGCAGTGTGCAGTTTTTGTAGTTTTCTAATTCCTTGGTCTATTTTCTTGTATGTAATCTGTATGGATTTCTTGGTTAGTAATTTTCCTTGCCCATATGTATAAATTAGTTCCAGATCACAATATCTGGTGGAAACTCAATGTTGGCTTTAAAGCACCACTGTTGTAAGATTGAGTTGCATCTGTTTTTTTGGCCCTCTTTGACTCATTGTTAGCATGATTGCTGACCTCCCTCTGTATTGCATCACTTGTTTTCTTCACTCTTTTGCTTGTAGTGTAGAGTATGACTGAATATTAATGCTCTTTATTTCAGACTGTTGATGTATTTGCTATTGTGGCTTTATCTGGAATTCTAAGCAGACTGCTGAGTAGTGGAACTATTATTGTGGCTACCAGTAATCGGGCACCAAAGGATTTAAATGAGGTGTGTTCTTTAGTAGCCAATCTTTTGCAGCATGTTTTAGCATTTTTACTTGTTATTCAATTTTGTGAATGGGGTTAATAATTACAGGGATGTCACCTCATACTTCTTTCTCAATATTTTGATTGAGAATTGTTTCTTGTGCAGGCTGGTATGCAACGAGAAATCTTCCAAAAACTTATCTCCAAATTGGAAGAACATTGTGAGAATGTATTGATAGGGAGCGAAATTGACTACCGTCGTTTTATAGCACAAAGATCAGTAAACCAGGTGAGAATTTAAATTATCTCTTATTTTCGCCACCTTTGTCTGAACCATCGAAAAATATCTATCCGCCAATGTGTGCTAACAATCATCCGCCAACTATAGGTTTTCTATCTATGCATGGTGTATACTGATAGTTATATGTTTACAATGCATCATTTTCAAAAATACATACAATTCTATTCTTTTACTGAGAGCCTTTGTGTAAACTCATATTATCTTGCAGTATAATGCTTAAATTGGGACGTATTAGAATTTAAACGGGTATACATATGTAGGTACACTATTTCTGGCCAAATGAAAGGGAAGCCATTAATGAATTTGAGAAAAAGTGGCATGATGTAACAGGAAGATTGGGAGGAAGAATAATCCCGAACACCATCTCAGTGATGTTTGGAAGGTATCTTATTTATATTTAATGCTGTCAAAGAAGGGTGGATAATAAACATGAATCCTATAATTTCTTTCTGTGACAGGACACTTGAGGTTCCTGAAAGCTGTGAAGGAGTTGCACGCTTCACATTTGAGCATCTCTGTGGTCGTCCGGTACATTGTTTCTTTTTGATTGATTGTTGTCCAACTCCAAAGTATTTTTTTCTAGCTAATATTGTAACACCCCGTTCTAGAACCGGTTTGTTAACATTGACTTATGATATTAAGCGCAGTTACAATCACATTGGTGCAATTAAATCCGGTTAAATTTTTCTTTTAAAGCAGGCCGAATTAAAATTACCCAATTGCGTGACCATAACCATAGTGCATTGCGGAATAACATACTTAAAGCTTAATACCATACTATCATTTCATTTATTACAGTCTCCATTTGTCCATTATCTTATAGGATTTTTCATTATTTACGCGTGGGTTCAAACCGCGCTCAAATCGGAGCCCCGTAGCCCAAGTTATGAGGTTTCTAAGCGACAGGTGCTGAATCGGCAGATCCCCCGCGCTGACAGCGCCACAGTGGCGCCCTCAGCGCCAGCGCCACTGCCTTATTTTGGCCGTTGGCGCTCCTAGCGCCAGTCTGGCGCCCATAGCGCCAGACAACAGGGCTGTGTACCCAAAACAGGGCAATTTGACCTTCCTGTGGTATTTTAACCATAACTTTAGTTATACTTATCCAAATTACACAATCTTGGTCTCTATGGAAAGCTAAGAAACATATCTACAACTTCCATCAAGACACAAGGATCCAAATTTATCGTATAGGATACGAAAATTGGACAACAAGACAGGGTATCTTTGTTTTGAATTGGTTTTCCAACCTAAAGGTCTTCTTTCACCTAATTTACATCATATAATCCTTTCAATACATGAATTCTAGTCACTCTATATACTCATACACAAGAGAAGCATACATATCATTTCATCATATATGCAAATACCCAATAATTACAACATAGCATGTTTACAAGTTTCAATTACAAATCATGGGACTTAGCTACAAAACACTATGATCACTCCTTGGCTCCCATCAACAAAAGAGATACCAAAAGCATGAGCATAGGCTAAGTCCACCCAAATAAATATAGCATGCATATGACAATTGATTCTCATTTAGCAATCCTATACATGTGAACTACAAAATAACATGCTTAATCAAATGACACGATATCTTCATATGCCCAATCACTTCAAATATGGCCACTTGCCATCAGAGGCTCCTGCAGCATCCTTTCCTGAAAGGGGGTCCCCAACCACACGGGGTGAGATATACGAATATATCCAGTAAACCAGGGGTCCTTGGAGCATCTCTCCACCCCATAGTTCAATAACAGTGTAATAGCAATGACAATAATAATACAGCAAATACATATCCATGCAAGTGTACACAACATCTCCAGGAGAAATCCCTCGAGCTCTCGAGCTGTCCTAAGTACTCAGATTTACAGTCCTACTGGCCAGCTAAACTACCAAGTATGATTTACGCATCGTCATGCTACATACCAACATAGGGAAACACCATCCTATGTCACACCAAAGCATGCAAATACATATAACGAAGCATTACTCTATTTCATTGCATTTATATACAACAACACACCATTACCGGTTCAGGGCTTGGTGGAACAATAAAGGGAATTACACCCAAGGTCCGAAGGCTTACCTCAATGCTTCCAACTTAACCTTTGTTTTTCACCAATCTTCACAAAACAACATTAACTTCAAGGAGCTAACCGAGCTCCATAGCTTGCTCCAACGGTTGGTTATTCACGGTTGGTCCAAATGCCTCAATCCTAAGCATCACATGGACAATATCAACAATCAACCCAAACCAAACCATTGATTACACCAACAAGCCAAACCATAGTCAAATGCATAATTTTGTAATTTTCCAAACAAAATCATATGACTATATAAACTTATTTTCACCGATTAAATGTCATTCCTAGCATTTTTCTCAACATACTCTAGGCCTCAATCTACCTAGAACATATCCCATTCACTCACATAATCATAAACCCTAGACAATATTCATCCAAAACCTAAATCATGGATTCTTCATGAAAATAGAGTTCAAAGGATGAAATCTTACCACCAATGGTTGCACAACCAAGGATTGGTTACTCCTCAAGCTTCCATGGAGGTAGAAGCTCTCAAATCTCACAACTTCTCCAAAGGGTCAAAACTTTGGGAAGAAAAATCTCCACCCACACAACTCCCCACCAAGACCCAAGCTAGGATTGTGAAAGAGGAAGATTTGAAGTGGTTTAGGCTCTTGAATCACTCAAAACCATCAATGGTAGCACACTCTAGGGTTTTTCCCCTTTCTTTTCTCTTCTCTTCTTCTCCTTTCTCTCTTCTCTTCTTTTCTTCTTTCTTCTTTCTTCTTTTTCTTTTCTTTCTGCGCACAAGGGTGGGGAAATAAGGGTGCCCTAAGTGTCTTGCCACTTAACACCGGTTAAGTGGGTATCGGTTCATCTATCTATTCAATTCCATTAATTACCAAACTTTACCCAACAGTCTGGAATATTTTTCTAGGAATATTTCTACTTCCATTTTTATATTTTGGGTACTTTTGTCTACACTCATTTATACCCCTTAATTTTCACAGAATACACTTTTTACCTCAAAAGTGACCCCAATTAATTTGTTAGGAATTTTACTTATTTTTACTCACTAATACATGCTTAATTATCTAATCACATGTATTTTTCTAATTAATTATATTGGGCTATTATAAATATAGTCATTAAATCTTACTGTTTTGTATTATGTGATTCGTTAATCTGCTTGTGGCTCAAATGGATAAGAACAACTTCCAAGAGTTAATTTATAGATAAGATGGAACATTTGATGATTAAACTCCTTGCTTTCCGTGGTTTTAGTCTTGAGTCTGTGATCTTGTTGCCAACTATCTGTGCCTCGGGGAGAGCAAATGGGGATCTTGGAGTGCAGATATAGAATGATGTATAACTTTTTTGCTAATAAAGTAGGGCTTGAAATCTTAAAGTTTTTTTTTTTTGATTGCTTTAGTGATATCCTCTCAACTCGCATAGATTTATGTTGAAAATATTACAAAATCATATCCCTTGATTTTAAGAATTTCCTAAACTATAGAGATACATATGTTTACGGCATATATTTCCTACTTTAATTACAGCATACAATAAGGGATATCCATAGCAATCAACCGTAGGAGTTATTTTATAATAGGAAATAAATTCAGCTTCTAAGTTTGAGAATGTTAAAGCTGAAGTAGGAAAGGATGAACAAGGCCAGGTTGAGTAAATATCTAGTGAGAGAAAGGATACCCAGAAGACCATGTTTTTGTGGATGGTTGTGAATACCTTAAGGACGGTACAAGTGTTTTGTTTTGTTATTTACCCCTTGGTCTTTCAGCATTATTTGGCTTGCTTTTAAAGCATCTTGCTTTAAATTTTTCTTCTGTATGATTGTGCACACGCAACCAGGTGCACATGATAACTTGCTTTATCTCTTAACTGTTTTGGTTTTCAGTTGGGTGCAGCAGATTATATTGCAGTAGCTGAAAATTATCATACTGTTTTCATATCTAATATTCCAGCGATGAGTATGCGCATCCGTGACAAGGTATTAATAAAGATCAGTTGAGTTGGCCTCGGATGTATTTATGGCTGCCTAAATTTTTGTAAGAAATTTTGGGTTAGAAAACTTGCTTTCTTACTCAGCATCTGCATGGTTTCCTAAGATATTCCTCAAATACAATGCTTAAAAAACTTAAATGCATTAGCCATGGCATTTCAATTTAGTACACTTCTGTTTCTGCATATCCCTATCCCGTTTGAGAAAGAAAAAAATAAAAAAAATTCTACTTTTCAGGCAAGGAGATTTATCACCCTTATTGACGAGTTATACAATCATCACTGCTGCCTATTTTGTTTGGCATCCTCTTCAATTGATGAATTATTTCAAGGAACCGAAGATGGCACACTTTTTGACTTGGAGAGGTAATTTTGTCTGTTTGTATGAGCTATATGATGCGCTGAGGGCTTTTGGATTAAAAAGTATTAATATTTTAAATGTGCCCTAAAAGTGGGTGGTAATTTTATATACCCTTTTTGCCACTTCACCTTCAATACATTTTCCAGTAATTGATTCTGATGCTTGTTATGCGTTGTAGCTGGGAACAGATTGTTCTTAATAAAAACTTTTCCATTGAATTCCCAAATCTAGATGGTTTGTGAAATACCATCACTTGACAAACTTGTTTTAAAACAAACTATTGTAAAATCTTATCATGGGTATGTATTTCCTCAACTGACATGTAACTGTTATTTATTAAAGTCCCTGTAATAGTGCAGCGAATTCATATTTGACCAAACAAAAAACCACACGTTAAATTTGCCATTATGTGGCATAAAATGTGAGACTAACAGTTTACCCAAAATCTATGTTAAGTAAATGCTGTTTTTGTAAAGAACCTTAGGATACAACACCCAAAAGCTAGCTCAAAGGGTGGGAGTGCCCAAGGCATTATAAACTCCACATTAGTTGCACATACAACCAATGTGGGACTATATATCTCAACACGCCCCCTCACACGAGAGTCTATTGGGCTTGAAGAGTGGATGATGCAACAGGCCCAACCTACCTGTGCTAAGAGAGTCCACAAGAGAAAGTGGGGAACGGCGAGGCTCTGATACCATGTAAAAAACCTTGGGATACACAGTTACACAGTTACAAATCTGCACAATTAATGCCAAATATTCTGCCCATCAATTTTATTGACAGTTTTTTGTAATATTAGGTTGCATAGAACCCAAGATGATTGTTAAAGTACTTTTACTGATTAAGTTGAGAACTTGGAGACTCTATACCTTGATTTAAAAGGAGCAATTACTACATGTTTCCAAACTTGGTAAAGAAGGCAAGCAGACTTAAAAATCATGAAATTGTCAAATTCCCTGTCTATGAGATTTTCTTTAGACAATTTGTGATTTTAATTAATACCTACTGATTTACATCTGTTCTGTTCTTGCAACTGGCATTCCTTCTTTTCTTTTTTTTAGAAATTTCTGATAATGTATAAAGCTATGCTGACGTGAGGCTTATCAGCTATTTGTGATGGAAGTGTAGTTGTCGTAATTAAATGATGCATTGGTAACTTAACCTCCTCACTCTTGTTTTGGTTCCAGTTTCCAGTTCGAAACAGAGACCGAAGGTGGGAAACTTCGCCGCAATGTCTTAGCAGAAGGCAACGTGGGCTCAGGAGGTGCCCCTGTTGGTATCACATCCATACTATCTGGCCAAGAAGAGATGTTTGCTTTTCGCAGAGCTGTAAGTAGTGACCCTTCCTGGCTTTAACTTGCGACAAAATCATTGTTTAGAACTGTGCTGAAATGGTTCCATGTAGTATTTCTTGTTCCTGACTACCTGTATTATAGTGGCTTTTCATAATGAAATTCTTTTATGAATTTTCAGTACAAGTTTGCTTCCTACTGGTGAGTGTAGCATATACTAGATTCTCATATGTTGTGATAGAGGATGCTAAATTGTATAATGATTTTTGTAGGAAATTCAAGGAAACTTGGAAGTAACCCATGAAATACAATTCACTTTTATTTGGTTTCTGTTAGAAATCTGAAAATGGTTTTAAAAAACATAGTTAAAACAGTTGACAATTCAGTTTATAGTAATTCACACTGAACAGACTTTCTCGTTAGTGAAGCGTAATTTTTGTTGAGTGGTGAAGTCATGCAGTAAGATGAAAGGTAAAGAGTTGTAACTTGGTAATTAAATTCTTTGTGGTGACGAGATTAATTTCAAGGTATGGTCTGATTTTTTTCAGTATGAGAACCATATTTTTTAGTATGTATCAGAAACATTTGAAATTGTCAAATTGATCATCATCTATTGTGTCGAGTTTATGATAGTGATGATTCTTGCTGACTTTATACTCACAAACTGGGCCGACCCAGTTCAAATACCCACTCCGTGAGTGTCTGGGGAAGGGAATACTCTAGGCAGCCTTTCCCCTGCTTTTTGCAGAGAGGCTGATTCGAACCCGCGACCTGACACACCACGGCAAGAAGAATAAGGATAAAATCTATATTTTCTGATTCGAACCATATTTTCTTCCTGCCTTTCCCCTGCTTTTTGCGTCAGAATATGTGAAGGATTTGTGAGGATAAAATCTATGCAGGCATCATTACTGTATTAGAATACATGCTGCTGCATAACTTGTCTGCTGTGACCTGCTTTGCCGATAGATTCGGTTGTAATTTATCTTGTAATTAAAACTCTGACAGACAAGTCAGTTCTAAATGTTACTCGGTTGTATTTGTGTACAACCTTAGCTATCTCCTAAATTCTGTATATTGCTCTTAAACTTTGAAAGATCAACTAAAAAGAAAATATTAACATTGGGTCTTTCTTTGTAGGTCTCACGCCTGATTGAAATGCAAACGCCATTGTACTTGGATGGAGTCTGTAATTTCCACCCTTATTTTCAGAGGCAACATAAAAGATTTGAAAAAAATAGTGACAGCTTACTATCTGAGTCATCAATCTGAAAAAAAAAGTTTATTCTACTTGTACTATATTTGTTTTCTGATGCCAAATTGAGTTTTATACTCTTTTGTATAGATAATCGGCCAACAATAGACTTATTATCAGTAATAAGCACCGGCGAGAGACCAAGCTAGAGACATATTGATTATTGGATTCTTTATTCCTAACAGCAAGATCCTAAATAATACAGCATTAATGCAGCAGTGCATGATAAATATGTACTTTTGAAAAGGTTGTAAATGTATAGTTGTTAGCTATGTAGCACCGATACGACTCGCGACACGTGACACGACACTCCGACACGTCAATCCTAAAAAATTATGTATTTCGACACGTTGGGACACGTTTTAATATTAAATAATATTTTTAATTTAGATAGTGTATATTTCATTTAATATTTAATAATTTAACAAAAAAATGAAACTAAATTAATAATACCCATCAACACGTTATAAAGATGAAAGCTTTAATAAAAAAAATAAAAACTGGGATTAGAGAGATATCAGATAGAGAGAACAAATCATATTAGAGAGAGAGATCAGAAAGAATGAGATACAACAAGAGCGTAATAGGAATTGACAACTATGATGCTAAGATGATCTCTTATCTACTTAAGGGGGAAAAAGACACAAAAAAAAAAAAATTGATATGATCAGGTGGAAGCTTAATTAATATATTTTAATTTTTTTAAAAAAAAATTTAAAAAAATTTAAAAAATTAAAAAAATTAAAAAAAATTAAAAAATTACGAAAATGCCATTTGACCATGTCGGACACGGTCAAATTCGCGTGTCGGAATGGTCAACGTGTCGGAAAAAGTCAACCGCGTGTCCGACACCGTGTCGGAGCGTGTCGCCGTGTCGGAGCGTGTCGGACCCGACTCTTCCTATTTTTACAAGTGTCCGTTAGGTTGTTAGCTGTCATGATTGATAAGTTCAATAATGATTCCCGTTGCAAGTCAAACTGTTATGTGATTTTGCAGATTTTGGTAGATTTTGAATCTGCAAGCTCACCCTTTTGTGAGTTACAACTAATTATAAACTTTTACTTGTTTGTGCTTTTTTTAAGGTACTAGGTTCAATGTTTATGGTTACTTAATCATATCAAATTCTAGCACTCATTGTTGGAAATCGACAATTACACAAATCGAAAACGAAAAAGAAAGAGAGAGACAGAATGCACATAGTGATTTATCCTGGTTCACCCAATTAAGGCTACGTCCAGCTTGTCTGTATTATATTCTCCTCACTGCTACTCGTTACAAGTCACTCGATTTTTAAGGAAAATATAAATGGGATTACAAAACCCTAACAGTAGTTATTCATGGACCCAAGCCCAAACTACTAAGAAAATCACAATATAACAGAGGCTCCAATTGTCTTTCTGCTGACCCCGACAACTAGGGTCATCATCAATATGTGAAGTATGAGTCATACCCAACAGCAAACATTAAATTGTTTAGTGGCAGCTTGATTCCCTCAACAAGTGGTGAATGGATACCATGGTTGCAGTCATGTGAAGTTGATAAGAGAGCAAATATTAGATTCAAACAAATCAATAGTCATGGTTTTATATAAGACTTCTTATACCAAACGTGAATCCAAGGCATATAGCTTTTCTGGTTCATGTAACAGCTATTTACATTTAGATTATTATTGCTGGCTGAAGCATATGCCTCATTGGTGACTTTTTCGACATAGTTTTTCCATCTATATATCCTCCATTAAAAATTTGGGAATATGGCCACTAATGATCACAAATACAGGTAACACTACCCAAATCATAAGAAAAGGAGAATAATAATTAATGTTAAAACAATTATATATAATATGAGATAGGTTATTGTGCCTACTCCCTAATTACCTACCTTTGCCTACCCTCTTAATATCGTTGGATTACAATTTGATCCAACGATTCGTATTCGTAAAATAAAACAAACCCTTTTATCTCCTTTCTCTCTCCTCCCCTTTCTCTCTCCTCCCCCTTCTCTCTTCCTACGTTATACCCAATTGAAATTTTTATGCCCTTCATCGCCGATGTCTGCCGCGCTTGTAGCTGTGAATTTAAATTTCTGAATGTTAAATCATCTAGCTTGAAAAGCACCCTTGAATTTCATCTGACTTCCCCTGAATTTCAATAAGCAACGGATGGTGATAGCACATTCGTGGATCGTCTAATATTGTTGATTAAATTTCATTACAGGAAGCTATAATGTTGATTAAATTTCATTGACTAATGGATATGCTCATGGATCGTGAGGTACAAAAATTGAATACCATTGAGTACATATGATTCATCTATGCAAAATTCTTGAAAACATTCGCAGGAAAGGTAATAGCATTAAGTGTTATACGAGTTCTTCAACAACTTATCGATTAAAGATTAATGGAGTGTGATACATCTGATTAATATTATTGATTACAAACTTATCAATTTGCTTATCATTTATGTGTCCAACACTGAGTGTGATACGAGTTCTTCAACAACTTATCTCGTCGCTAATGTTTCCTTTCCTCTTCAACAACTTGTGTCCCTCCATGAGAATGAAATTGCAGAGATCGATTAATAGAGGAAATTAGAGAAATTAAGAATTAGGGAAAAAATATTGGAAAAATGATATTGTCAATAACACGGCGGGAGAGAGGGTTGTCAAAGCTGCGTCTTGGAGGAGAGAATAAAGGGAGTCAGAGAGAGAGAAATGAGTAAAAAGATTTTATTTATATTTTGCATCTGAACCGTTGGATGAAATTAAAATCCAACGATGCTGGGATGGGTAGGCAAAGGTAGGCAAATAGGGAGTAGGTACAATAACTTATCCCATATAATATATAGACCGACTAATTGTGTGGCCTTGAAAGTTTTATACACCATCATTATTTAGGAATACATGTGCCACTTAGTAGTAAGATAGAATCTCTTATGAATGAAGGTAGTAATTTTATTATAGTTCTGGACTTGAATGTTCTCCTATACTTTCTTTTTCTATAAATCATGATAAAATTTCAACCATTAATCCACTTCGAGTGAAAAGAAAATTGAGTCCCTTTTTACACACAACATTGCAACAAGATCTCTTAGGGATCTCCCTTGTTCACCAACACGGAACTTTTTAAGTAAACTAACTACAAGTAGGGGTGGCAAAACGGGTCAACACGACCCGACACGACACGACACGGATGACACGCGAACACGAAACCGCTCGACCCGTACACGACACGTTTTGTTAACGGGTCAAAAAATACGAACCCGGACACGACCCACTGCGTGTCACGGGTCGACACGACACGACACGTAAATTTTGAATTTAAAAAATAATAATTAAAAACAACTAAAAACCAAAGTGATTAGAAATGTTAAAACGAAAATATTGAGAATCTTTTTAAAGAAAAAAATATTAAAAAACAACTGAAAGACCATAGTGATTAGAACAATAACAGATCTAGTACTAGAAGAACTAAATTCTTATCCATGTCAAACACAATTTGACCACTCAGACCATTGAAATTTATTAAAAAAAATTGTTTGTAGAAACTGGGCCACCATCAAATACAAAAAGTAAAGAAACACGTTTCTTTGACATTTGACGGTGCATCATCCAATATAGAAATTTCATTCCTTCCATTATCATCATCTACAAAGTACCAATTACATCCTTCCATCCTGCATCTCCACCAGAACTGAAACCGCGTTACTGCAGCAATTAAAGGACTCGAGTCTTCCCCTGGTAAGGCTGAAAAAAGAGAAAGCTTACTACCAGCGAAGATGATGCACGTGACCTAGGCTGAACTAGGAGGTGGATGACCTCATGACCAGAACTGAAACGGTGGCAAAGATGACGCACGCGAACAGGAATCTGGCGAACAAGGCTGAAATGCCGGCGACTGGAGCACACGCCAACAGATCTAAATGCCGGTAGACGAAATCCAAAGGTAGAGGTGGTGCGGCTGAAGGGCTCTCCATGAGAAGAGAGGAAGACCTAATGCTAAAGATGGGTTTTATAATACCCATATGAAATTACAAAACACCCCTTAATGAATATGCGGGTTGACACGCGAACCCGCGGGTTAACCCGTGACCCGACACGAATAAAAACGTGTCAATTTTTTTAAACCCGTACACGACCCGCCTTGACCCGCGGGTTGACACGACACGCGTTTTGACTGGTCGTGTCACGGATCAACCCGTGGGTCAGAACCTGTTTTGCCACCCCTAACTACAAGGGATCTCAAACTATTGTGGATGGATCAAAGCCTTGTTCAGCCGAAAATTTCTTATTGCTCTTTGCCTATGGCAAAAAGGGAAAATTACAACCCTTGTTAGAATAAAATAAATACTCATTTTATTTCTTCAAAGAAAAATGTAGCATCCATTTGGTCTTCCTAGAGAAGTTACTTGCTCTTGTCATGAATGGTGAAGCCTTGAAATTTCTTAAGATTTTTTTTTTAAATTTTTTTCTTGTAAATGGTTTTTTAAATACTAATTCAACTTTAGCCCCAAAAATCAGAGTTTTTCTTTAGGGTTTGTCATCTATCATTTAATATGACCACAAAAAATTTCCTACACACAACATTTTGTGGGACCCGTAGCAAAAAAAAGAAAAAAAACTCCGGCACGCAAAACGAATCTCTATAACATAATACAATCATTTTTCCTATAACATAATTCTTATAAAACTCTTTTCTTTATTGCCCGAAGATGCTAGCTCCTCCTTAGAATCAAGTATCTATTAAAAAAATACTTAAAAATTATATTTAAGCATGGGCCCATTTTATGGGGCTTAATTGTTTATGGGCCAAGGACTCATGTTGTCCTCGAAAATTGAAAGCCTGCCTAGAGACCAGACCATAAGAAAATTCCATTGGTTAAGTACCTTTCTTTCTTTGTTAACAAAAAGTGTGAAATAATAAGTGTACCAAAAAAGAGAGAGAAATTTTTAATACGCTCCCGTCTCTTCATGGTTCTTCCATTCATGGAGTGACACGTGTATTTTTCTTTTTCTTTATTTATTTTCTCTCTCCTCTCTACTCAATTTCTCTTTCACTCTTTCTCCTTCATCCCACCCAATCACTTGTATACCGGGTGCACTAAATTTATTCTATGTGAAGGTGAAATGAAGGAAAGAAAAGGGAGTGGTGGGCCTTTCTTTGACAAAAAATGGCTTTAGGCGTGTAGCACATAAACACAAGTATCACGTGCTGTCAAGTGTCAGCTGGAGTTAATTTCTGCACATGCGTAAATTTTGGAACAGAAAACAGCGCGTACACAAGAATTTTTCAACAGATGTTGTAAGAGTGCGATCTCTCGAGGCCCACCAAAAAACTTGTCCACTTTGTTTTCCTTACTCTTGTCAAGTGTCAAACAAAGACATGCATATCGTACTCCGAAACAAAGAAACAAAACATGCATAAGCCAGTTTGGTCAGCTTTTGAGCTTTTTCCCTCTGAAGTAGAACGCAGCACATATTAGAATTGGTTGTATTCGTTTGTTCTTAGCTTGAGAGAAAAATAAAACTTGGAAAGAAAATGGGACTAATTTTCGAAACAAAAACTTGTCCTTTCTCGTGAAATTTTTTCTACATCGTAGAAACCCTTCAACACCGTAATTCAAACTCGCTTATTGCTTGCTTCATCAACTACTACAATCTATAAACATTGCCACACAAAGACATTAGTACATATATTCTTAGGGGATGTATTAGATTAGGATTTTAAAAGATAAGATAGAATATTTTATAAATTTTAAAAGACTATCTATAATTGTAGTGGCTTTAAAGACTTTTTTTTGAGATGTTTTTGTTTACAATCAAGATTTTATAATATTAAATTTTAAAAGATTTTAATAAAACTTGTAAGATTTGAGAGAACAACATGTATTTATAAGATTTTAAAAAAATTCATGAATTTTTAACAAACATTGAAAATTACAAGAGTCAATAGAAAAAAATAACAAAGAAATACAATGATATTAACAAAAAAGTAAAACCTAATATAGTTTTCTCAATCAGTAATTTGATGTAACTTAATGTTTAAATAAGCAGCAGCTCTCCACATATCTATACCAGCCCTCCACGTATTAACATTTTCTTACTCATGCTCTTGGGGGTTTGATCAATGGGTTAAAAATAATATTTTTCATTTGATATCAAAGCTATGCATATATGATTATAAGACACACAATTTTTTTATTTATTAAAATAATTTGAAATTTGCATATAAAACCTAAAGTTCATGATAAAAAAAATTAAATTTCTTTTTCTATTGATTTTGAAAACCTTGGACGTTTTTGTTCTACTTGGTGAGAGTTTTCTAACCATATATCATATGCATGTTCTGAATTTATAGGATTTTTTTTGGTAAAGAATTTATGGGTTTTATTATATGAAAGTTTAGAAAATTTCTTAAATTATTTTCTATTGATACATTGAAACCTTAAATTGCTTTGGGACTTTTGAAAAAATAATTTTTTAGTAATCTACTGACAAAAATTGTTTGAAATCGTAAGCGAAGAAATTTCAT
Source organism: Gastrolobium villosum (assembly GCA_032173675.1). Taxonomy (NCBI): domain Eukaryota; kingdom Viridiplantae; phylum Streptophyta; class Magnoliopsida; order Fabales; family Fabaceae; genus Gastrolobium; species Gastrolobium villosum. Next base: position 206,107 of record JAVKPL010007135.1, on the reverse strand, counting down.
TCATGAATATATTGTTACAAAACATAGGGTTCATAATATAAAAGTTTCAGCCTTTTTTTAAATTGATCTCGTTTCATGATGTAAAAGAAAAATCGGTTTAGGGATTTTTGTTGCCCTTGTTTTTTCACCGTTTATGTTTTTTTTTATACAAAAATCATATCTTTTTGTGCCAAGAAAATATCGACCCATAGCTTGAAAAATTATTTTTTAAGCACTAAAAAATGAGGGATGATTCACTTACTACCAAAAAAGTTTATAACTCTTGCAACTAATTTAATCTCCGTTGATTTTCCTCGATCTACCAGTTATAATTTATTGGGAATTAATAAATGTGACACAATAAATGTTATTAATTTTCAATAAATTATAACCGTTAGATTGACAGAAATCAATTGTGATTAAATTGGTTATAAGAGTTGTAAACTTTTTTTGTGGTAAGTGGATCCATTTCCCTGAAAAATTGCTCGAAAATCTACTATATTTTAGATGGCTTAGATTAGAATTTTGTTGAGTTGTTGTTTCTGGGTTGTTTTGTGATAAAAGTTGCTTAAATTTTTGCTATTTTAGAGCTTTGATGAAGCTCCCATGGCGGAATCTGATTTTAAACGAGTCGATTCGCTAAAGGAAGAAAAAGCCCTCCAATGGAAAAATATCAAGAAATCTTAGGAGTTAGGGTGAGATTGTGATAAAGACATCTTATTTATACTTCTCACTAAAAAGTATCATGAAATTCACATCAATAAAAAATCTACTAAAATAGTCAGATTTTTTAATACACAACATTATTTTTTCTGTGTTTAAAATACTTTTTTTTTTTTTGGTAAAAAAAATACTAATTCAATACCACCGGATTTGAATTTTTAGTTTTACACATTATTTTAATCATATGTTTAAAATCGTCATATTTGTGTATAATTTAATAGTTTTTTTTTTGTAATAATTTAATAAATATTTTAATTTTTTAAAATTCTAATTGAATATGAATAAATTTGTTTGTCCAAAAATAATCTTTTTTTTTTACTTATCAAAAATAAACCTTTAAAACTTCAATCTAATACACCCCTTAATTTGTCCTTTTAACTTATTTTCCTCTTTAAAATGACACGCGATGTTCTTAATTTGTCGTCTTTAGAATTTAAAAATTTATAATTAAGCATTCATATTCATTTTTATAACTATTCAAATATATAGTCTCACATTGGTTGTATGGGTAACTAATATGGAGTTTATAAGTCTTGGGCACTCCCACCCTTTGAGCTAGCTTTTGGGGTGGTGTATTCCAAGGTTCTTTGACATGGTATCAGAGCCTCACCGCTAGTGTTGGCAAAACGGGCCAACCTGGCTCAACCCGACCCAACTCGCGTTCATCCCGAAAAAAAAAAAAGAATCGGGTTAGGGTTGGCTCGAAAAATAAACGAGCCAGAAAACTCAACCCAACCCGTCGGGTTAGGGTTGGCTCGAAAAAATAAAAAAACTAAAATAAAATTCCATTGATGATGTAACTTCTATTTTTTTTTCCTAAATTATTAATTCATTCAATACAGAGACATAAACCATAGAAAATTCCTTTTGCATTTGGACTTGGACTTATTGGCAATTGACACCACATTCACATTGTCACACATACTATAAAAAAGGTCCTTAATGCACAATTTTATTTGGGTCTTTGGAATTGGGATTTTAAGTTATAGCTTTCCACTTTACCTTTATTAATTTTTATACTTTTATATTAAAAAAAAAGTCATAACCCGCGAGCCAACCCGTTTGACCCGTCGGTTGGATCGATCTTTTTCGAGCTAAAACGAGTCGAGCTGAATCGAGTTACTAACTCATTTTCCCTAACCCAACCCGGCTCATTTTAGTCGGGTTACGAGCCAACCCGATGGGTTGACTCATTTTTGCCTAGCCTACTCACCGCCCCCACTTTCTTTGTAGTGGAATTTATTTCTTTCCACATGTAGGTGGGCTTGTATGTTGTCCACTCTTCAAGCCCAGTGGACTCTCGTGTGAGGGAGCGTGTTGACATATATAATCTCACTTTAGTTGTATGGACAACTAATGTGGAGTTTATAAGGTCTTGGGCACTCCCACCCTTTGAGCTAGTTCTTGGAGTGGTGTATCCCAAGTTCTTTGACACCTTGTATCCCAAGGTTATTTGACACAAAGTTCTTTGACAATAATTTTAGAAAAAAATTGTTAACATATATTTTTAAATTTTTATCTAAATTAAACTTTTCAAAGTTTATCTAAATTAAACTTTTCAAAGTTTATCTAAATTTAAGATATTCGTACAAATATACATCATAGTTTAAATAAAGGGTAAATGATCTCTCAAGTCACTGGAGAGCTCAAAACGTTGTCGTTTTGGGACATAAATCAACTTATTTTTGTAATTCTAATATATTACAAGGTTATATCGATTATCTCCTTCAATTTTAAATTTTAAACATAATATGTTCAACCGTTTTCTCATAGAAATAATGTCAATATATGATTATAATTATAAGAGAAAATGCTTCATTAATATCATGATCACGAAATCATAATTGATGAATAATTATATCATTAGTGACCATGGTTATAAGATTCAAAACTCAAGTCATTCATAAATTAATGTTTTACAACATATACCTATGTATTCATAATTTTAAATATCTATTTTAATCAATATATCTTAAATCTCAAAGTATTCAATTGCATCAAATACGTATATACATACATACATACATCTTAATCAAAGGACGTCAAAGTAAAAGTTAAGAGATCTCTTTCACGTCTGAGCCCAACCCACCAACACCAACAACCAAGGAATGAAACAAAAACCTGCGAAGATTGCAAATATTATATATAACGTATGACGTAAATCAAAGTCCCCACCGTTGAGGAGTGACCAGAGAGGAACGCAGAAACTCATCCACCTTCACCTAACCCCTCTTTCTCTTTCTCTTTCTCTCCCCACTCACTTAGCCGCCCCTTAAAAGCCTCTCTTTTTTTTGTTTTTTTCTTGTGTTCTCCGCATTCTTCCATTTTCTCTGATACCCTTTTTTGGTTTATATTGATTCTTTCACCCTGAAACGAATGATCCTTTTTCTCAATACCTCTGAACCCATATTTGTCTAAGATTTGGTTTTTTTTTTTTTTTGTTAAGCCTATATCATCAGAAAAAGAAGAAGAAGGTTTATAATAAGGTTGTGATTGATGGGTAGGAGAGGAATTCAGGTTTTTGATGACAAAAAAGATGGGCTTTTCTCTGTTTCGAATTTGGGGTCTCAATGGGGTGTTCATCAAGAGGGATATTATTATCACCCTGGAGGTTTGTTTGCAAGCGTTGGTCAAATGGGAATGGGGTTTGGTGTTCAACAACCAAACTCTTCTGGTAACCAAGGCAACGATGGGGTGAGGATTCCTTGCACTGAGTTATACGTGAAGTATGTGCAATCAGAGGGGAAAGTGAAGATTCTTGGGGTTCCTGATGAGGTGGTGGAGGAAGAAGGTGTTAGGAGCAAAAAAAGGGGTGGCCTTAAAAAGCTGAAGATTAAGGTGAGGAACCCTTCTCTCAGGAGGTTGATTAGTGGCGCATTTGCTGGGGCAGTGTCACGCACCACTGTGGCACCCTTGGAGACTATTAGGACTCATTTGATGGTTGGAAGTAGTGGCCATTCTTCTGGTGAGGTGTTCCATAATATCATGAAGACTGATGGCTGGAAGGGATTGTTTAGGGGTAATTTTGTTAATGTCATTCGGGTTGCACCTAGCAAGGCTATTGAGGTAATAATATATATGTTTTTATAAGAGATATGTTGTAGGAAAAATGTTTGTGTTATGTTATAGAGATTCGTTGTGTGTGACAGAGTGTTTTTTTGCTATGGGTCCCACAAAATGTTGTGAGTGTAGGAAATTCTTTCTGGTCATGTTAAATTATAGATGATAAACTCTAATATATATATATATATATATGTGTGTGTGTGTATACATCATTTTGAATGGTTTTGTTTCACAACTTGTTTTTGAATGATTTTGTGTTGCTTGATTTGATTGCTTCAATGTATTTGTTGTTTTGGCTTAAATTTTGGTTTTTTATTTTATTTATTGGACTCTTGGTTTTTGTGTTTCTTAATGTCAGGGGGAACTTACTTCTATTGGTAGGATTTGTTTTTAGGAGTGCCATTCATAGTTTCAATGTAAAGAATAAGTGTTAAGTGATTCTTGAGTAGTCTGTATTTAATCATCTCGGCTGATTATTTAGACTATGAATTCTGGAATTTTTTTTGTATTGTATCTACCACAATGTAAATATCTGGTTTGATATCTAACTAGCTGCTGTAATTTCTTTTCATGATATTATTATCTTACCTTCAACTGTTTTTTTTCCAAAGTATATTTGCTTGTAATTTTCAATAATTTATTTATATTATCCTTACTGAAAAGGGTATTAATTTAGCTATCATGTGCTCGTATCCTTTCCTCTGGAATGATCTTTTAAATCCTGTAGCAGCTTTAGTGTTTAATTTCACTTAATTTATGTTGATAATGAATTTATTTAATTTGTCTCTTTTATTTATTTATTTTTTCTTCTTATTTCGGTTCATCAGCCACCTATCTAATTTGTTTGGGATAAAGGTGATGTTGATGCTGAAATCAATAGGTTGATCTTATTGAGTTTTACTTAAATCATGTAGAAGTTTTAGTGTTTAATTTCACCTATTTATGTTGATAAAAAAGCTTTCGTGTGATTGTTCTTTATATGTTTGCTTTTGCCTGGGGGCTGGGGTTGGGTCAGGGTGTTAAATATATAAAATGACCCTTCAGTTTAGGTCATTGTGCAACTTCCCCCTAATGAAATGTATGCTCTGTTAACCTCAAGTAGCACTATTTTTTGCCTTTTTAACTTGTGAATTCATCTTCTAATATGTCAAGACAAATCATGCAAACAAATGAATTTCATGTTGTTGGTGTCTTTTCATGAGATTATCTTTCCCTTTAGGGCATCATCTGAGATGTTTAAACAGTTTTATAAGTGGCGAAGCTAATATTGCTTTTGATGGCCATGATTTTTGGTAACTTTTATTTTGTCTCTTACGTAATTTTTTCCTTTAAGGCATGTTACTGGTTCTCCAAGTTAACCTACCATGATGAGCTTCCTTAACTTGATTTAGTGATAGATTAAAACCACATACATGATAAGTAATACTGCTCTTTTTTGCATTGAAGAGAGTATTTGATGTTTTCAGACAAGAAAAGCATAAAATCTCATTCAAAACTTCCAAGTTCCAAGCTATAAAAATTTCCATTTGTTTACCTTGCATTTCCTTCTCTGATCTCTTTTTATACAGAGAGGATACAACCATGGATTCAATTTAATTTTGCATTGATAGAGAAAAGCAACCTTTTATTCTTATTAATGTTTCGTTGGAGATTAATGCTTCAAGTTTTGAACAGAACTATGTTGTCTATCAGTGTTCAAGTCTGAATATATTTCACTTGTTTCTGCAGCTATTTGCTTATGATACAGTTAACAAGAACCTTTCACCAAAGCCTGGGGAACATCCCAAACTCCCTTTTCCTCCATCATTGATTGCAGGTGCTTGTGCTGGAGTTAGTTCAACTATATGCACATATCCTCTAGAGTTAGTCAAGACTCGATTAACAATCCAGGTGTGTACATATAAAAACAAACATGCTCATGCTTTCCCATATTTCTCTTTTAGCATCATACCAAAGAAAAAAAAAAAATCAAAATTTAAGATGGATTGGTAATTTCGCAGAGAGATGTTTATAATGGTCTACTGGATGCATTCATGAAAATAATTCGAGAAGAGGGTGCTGCAGAACTTTATAGAGGCCTGGCTCCCAGTCTTATTGGAGTTATTCCATATTCTGCAACCAATTACTTTGCCTATGACACTTTAAGGAAAGCATACAAAAAAGTTTTTAAACAAGAGAAGATTGGCAACATTGAAACCCTTTTGATAGGATCAGCAGCTGGTGCTATTTCAAGTAGTGCTACTTTCCCACTTGAAGTAGCTCGCAAGCAAATGCAAGTGGGAGCACTCAGTGGAAGGCAAGTTTACAAAAATGTTATTCATGCCCTTGCAAGCATACTTGAACAAGAAGGGATTCAGGGTTTGTATAAAGGGCTAGGACCTAGCTGCATGAAGTTGGTACCAGCTGCAGGAATCTCCTTCATGTGCTATGAAGCGTGCAAGAGGATCCTGGTCGAGAATGATGATGAGGAATAGGATGAGTCTACCTAAGTGCTGTTCTCCATTGGTGCTAAGAGGCAGAACTGCATACTTGGTTTTTGCAAATTCGGTTAAATATTTTTGGACTAGTTTTTGATTGCTGGTATTTTTTTTAGGGAAAGATTATATTCACAATTTTTTTGTTTGCAAACTCAACTATGTATTCTGGGAAATACATTTACTCACATGTGTGCTCCCTGAAATATGTAGTTGAGGTTATAAGAATTTGTAAACAAAAAAGTTGTAAACTTAACGTCCACCATTTTTGTATACCCTATTAACTTTTGACAAGGAGTTGAGAATTGAATAATGGTCTTGGTTTTTATGAATCTCTTGCCAATTGGCACTCCTCTTATTAATCTGTAACAAACCATTATTGTTACAGATCAAAACCAAACTCGTACTCTTTTGACACTCAAATTTCGTGACAGATCAAAACATGTCGACTTTTCAATGGGAAGCTATGATGACATAAATCGCGGGTAGTAAAGCTGACTATTCCACTCTCAAAAAGAATTGTTACAAAATTAAAAGAAAGAATCAATAAGCTAAAATCTAAAACACAGATCCGCTTGGCTCCTGTTCATCATAATCAATGGAACCTTCAGTACCAGTATAGTATTCATTGACTCATCAAAGATAAAATAAGTGTTACACCGATGAATTTTCTATACCCTTGTAATGTAATATATAATATACCTATTTAAATTAGAAGTATATGAATTCACGTCACATTAAAAATAAAAAATTGCCAATAAAATATGGGCGCAAATGCAATTGTGTGAATTTCTCAATAACTTTTTTCAATTTTTTTTGGTTACATAAGAGGGGAAGGCAAGGGAAAGACCGCCTAGAGTATTCCCTTCCCCAGACACTCATAAAGTGGGTATTTGAACTGGGTCGGTTTTTTTTTTTTTTGTTACATAAGCTGGGCAGAAGCCCCGGAACAGAAAAAACAGCAAAAAAAGGAAAAAACAGCTAAACTAAAACAAAGACAGCAAATTAAAAAGGAAGAACAGGGAAAGTGTCTCTAGGATCAAGACAATGAGGAGCATCTGCAGATCATGCTGGGGAGAAGAAATAGTAGAGAGACCAAGTTCTTGTTGATGGCTTCTTTGGCTAATCAGTCCGCACATTTATTGCAAGCTCTCGGAATATGAGAGATGGAAACAATCCGGTCTCTATTAAGTAAGACTCGAATCTTAGCAACCAGAAGAAAGCTTTCAAGTATCATTACCATTCAAGGTAAGTAAGTTAACCATATGAAGAGAGTCACTTTCAACATCAATCTTCCTCCACCCGTTGTCCCGGGAAAAAGGAATAGAAACCTCCTAGCCAGGTTCCTTTAAAATCTCTAAGAAGTCCACCACAAACAACCTTTTCATTAGACACAGCTCCATCAATGTTGAGCTTGACAGTGTCAGTCGGAACATGTCGAGGTGGGTATGGTAGTCACGGTAGAGCAACTGCAACCATTGCAGAAACTCTGGGATCTTCTTAAATTGATCAGATTCAAGAGAAAGGAGATGCAAAGCTCACGATTTGTTGGCTTAGAGAAGTCCTCACCATGAATCTTAATGTTTCTCAATGTCTGTAAGAAGTTGCAAGCTAGGAAAACATAGTTTCTCCGGTCCATCCTATTTCTTTTGGTGAAGCACAAATTCAGATTTAACCATTCTTGAAAAGAAGAGCTTCTTTACTCTCTTTATTACTTTGATTGAAGAATTAATTATAACATATTAGTTATATGGATTCAAAACTATTGGTGATCTAAGGTTTACATTTTATCTCCGTAGTGAGACTCAATCAGATTCCAAATGAACAAATGAAGAAAGGCTTCATTGTACTTCATTCGTAACCCACCAAAGTCCTTAAGGAAGGCTAAAATTATCCCAAGAAATGAGACTCGATGTGTTTTGATTTAAGTGGGTGTAATATGCAAAGTACTAGAAATCTATATTCTTCACCGACATGAATGTGGTTCCCATTTGCTGGAAGGTTCACACAGTGCATGAGACTTAAAATTCAACTTTAAAAAATTGCACTCCAAATTATATATAAATTATGGGTGACATCGGTTGTAGACACAATGTCCTGGCGGGCCCAGTCAGTTTATTTATTTAAAAAAAAACAGCGCTATCTCGAAGAATTAGAAGGAATTTTTTTTTCCCCCTCCTACTGGAGGAGAAGTGATCCCCATAAATTAAACCCTAACGAATGGAATGAGAGAGATTGCAAAAAATGACAGAAGACAACACTCTCTCCCTGACCTTGAGTCTTCAGCTGATGCATGGGTCCCACCTTAAGGCGCTGATTGAGGACACCACAGAGAACTGGACCTACGCTATCCTCTGGCGCTCCTCCTCCTCTAACCGCTTCCTCTTGAATTTCGACGATGGCCACTACAACCCCAAAGCGTCGTCGTTTAAGCATCTTCGCATTTTCGGGTCGTCTGTCACCGTCACGGTCAGCGACGAGGAGTGGTTCTTTAAGATATCGATGAGTCAATCCTTCTCCGACACAGAGGACTTGCCCGGACACGCTTTCTTCAATTCGAGTCCCGTTTGGGTAACAGGCACGGATCAGTTATTGGCTTCCACGTGGCAGAGGACCAAGAGGGCCCACCACTTCGGGATTCGAACCATCGTTGCCATACCCTTCGAGAATGGGGTTATGGAGCTGGGCTCCACCGAGCTAATACTCTGCAACACAGCACGGCTGAACACGCTGTTCGATTTCCTCGTTCGGACTCGGTTACTTGGCCACCTTCCCCTACATCGTCTTCGGGAACAAATCCGGTAACCCCACTTTTCTCCATTTTTATTTCCATTTTCTTTTATTTTCCAATGTCAATGTTTCGTTCACTCTTTTTATTCTTCTCTTTCTTAATTATTTTTGGCTTATTCCTGTCTTTGTCTTACGACAAACTCAAATATCAAAAGGGAATAAATTTTTTCTTGTACACATATTACGTTGCGGGATAATATGAAAAGAAAAGAGGTGGAAGTGTCATATAATTTTAGGGTTTTCATTTTGTTCTTTAACCTGACACAATAAAGTTTCCTACACAAACAAAATTTTGTGGGATCCATACTTTTTAAAATAAAATAAATAAATAAAAATTAAGGCACGTAAAATGAATCTCTATAACATTACACAATCACTTTTCCTAGGACATAATTCTTATAAAACCTATAATTTTATATATGTATAGTATATAAATTTATTTTTTATAATATAAAAAATATTAATTCCTTCTCAAGATTATTTTTAAGTACCGAAAATGTACTTCTAATTTTTGGTAAATAATCATGTGCTTATAATTTATTTACTTTTTTAGCTTAAAAATAAAACAGATTTTTTGTTTTTTTCTTATTTTATGCAAAGAAACTTTTTTGAGAAGTAATTTTTTCCTAAAAAAAAAACATTTCAAAACAGGACATAAAGAGTACTGAAAATTTAGGGACAAGAACCAAAATACAAAATTTTGGCATTTTAATAGTTGAAATGACACGATTCATAAACAAAATGATATGTTTCATGTCGCTTGGAGAGAGACTTGTTGTCACCCTACAAACCCACCCTTCCAATTGGAATATTTATTATTATAAATTATTTTGTTTGATCTCTTGATATTGAATTAATAAGTTCACTTTTTATTTAATTTTTATATTAAGTTAATAAGTTGACATTTTTATTTATTTTTTATATTAAGTTAATAAGTTGACTTTTTTATTTATTTTTTATATTAAGTTAATAAGTTGACTTTTTTATTTATTTTTTATATTAAATTAACAAGTTGACTTAAAACAGTGTGCAATCTAAGAGTGTTGAAAACTGGCTTCAAAGAACAGATAATGAGATAGAGAATTGTGAGCATGACAGCTCATATAAGCCACTCCGAGGTAAAGAGAAGATAAGAGATTTAAAATGGTCATGGCCATTATTGACAGACAGTTCTGACAAAAGCACCGATAGAACATCATATTCATGTTCACACGATTATTCTGGCCCGTCCAGAATTTCTTTTTCAGTTCATAACATGTAAGTTTGTGGGATTATGTATTTGAGTTCTATGCACACAATAACTGAACTTATCAAGGAACAGCGATCGGATTGTCACCTTTATGGCATTTTTTTACCAATGTAACATGCCAACGGTATTATTTTCTAATATGCCACGCGTCCAAATTCACTACAACGAATTTCGTTTGTTGATCTGGCTTGTTTCTGGTAGCCACCAAATTCGCGGCTGGGTGTAGCAAACTAAGTGACAATTAATGCCACCTTCTTGTCCACCTGTCATGCCATGTGGCAGACTCAGAGGAGTTCGTTGTTCATGCCAGCGAACTACGTCCAACATTAACGTGTCTATTATATAGGTTGGAGCTGGGTAGCCGTTGGACCAAGTTCGCTACCCACCCAACGAACTTGTGCACGTTAGACACGCCCAATGACTACTTTTTTTTATTACCGTTGGACATAGTTCACTGGCATGGATAAGTTCGCTCGGTGGGTAGCGAACTTGGTCCAACGGCTACCCAGCCCCGGCCTATATAAACCCTCTCCCCCACACACCTCTCCTTCTCCTTCTCTCTCTCACTTACACTCTCTCTTCCTCTTTCTCTCTCACTTACACTTTTTCCACTCTCTTTCACGTGGAAGGGAGTATAAATAACATTGAGTTCGCTATTATATATAGCGCACTTGCAGAGAGCTGCCACTTGACACCTAGTTCGCTGGCCCCTACAGCGAACTAGGTGAGATGCTGCCACATGGCACACCTAGTTCGCTGACATTGGTAGCCAACTCTACCACATGTCCTACCAACTGGTCAGAGCACACGGGCATTAATTGTCACCTAATTGGCTACATTCATTAGTGAATTTGGTGGCCACAAGAAACATGTCACATCAGCCAGTTCGCTGCCTACTGTAGCAAACTTGGACGTATGACATATTGAAAAATAACATTGTTAGCGTGATATATTTGTAAAAAAAATGCCACAAAAGTGGCAATCTGGTCATTATTCCACTTATCAATGAGAGCAAACATAAGACTAGCTAAATATTTGGACCGTGGAATATTTAAGTATGATATTTCTAATGTTGTATGGGTTAGAAAAAGAAAATCTCATTCACATTTCATCTTGTAAATATTGCTGTCAAGATTAAAAAGTTTACCAAGACAAAAGCCTATATTAAGGCCTCGTGAGCTACGTCCTATTCACTAAATTAAAAGAAAAAAAAAAGTATTAGCCCATTGGGCTAGATCATGGAACATTTGTTTTTTTTTTTTATAAAACTGCAGGGATGGTTATGTTGACAAACTTTTTTTTCTTACAAACTTACAAATTATATTAAGTCTGACCAATCATACACTCTTGATTGAAATATGACTCGTCAGATATGGTGTAATTTGTCAACAAAAAATTTGCAAATATTACCTTCCTCGGGATTGCAGGGTAAAAAATTAGTTCTAAATTTTCAAATTAGAACCAATCTGGTCTTGATGTCACTTATGTAATTATGGACACGCTAGTGAAGTTTGCTCATTTTGCAATAAGACCCAATCTGGTCTTGATGTCATTTATGTAATTATAGACACGCTAGTGAAGTTTGCTCATTTTGCAATAAGACCAGCATACATTTTGGATAGGTTAACTATGAAGAAAGATATTCTTACTACCAAAATTTTCTACTACCAATTTGTTACCTATCTAATCATCATTGGATTGGCATTTTCTCTCTCTTCAAAAACTTTTAGCATTCTCTCTCTTTAATCCAATGGTAATTAAATAGGTAGTAAGTTGGTAGTGAAAAATTTTGGTAGTGAAAATATCCTACCTCGGTTAACTATACATGCATGAACTAACATAATTTCTAGATTTTTTTTCTATCCGAGCATTGTCAGATTTATATCGGGGTGATTTACCCAACCCCACCATTTTCTCTAACAACTCTTTGGAACTATCTCATGTGTTACTTCAATCAAATGAGTAGACAGAAAATCATACAAACCTTGTTGGAGGGAGTTCAGGTAGGTATTTTGATAGAGGCAGGAAGTAATTTTCAGGAAGAATGAAGGAAGTCAGAGAGAGAGTTCAGAAGTGATGAGGAAAAAGAATTTTTTTTTATTGCAATCCATCATAATGAATGTCTTTACACATATCCACTTATTTAATACAACAAATGTAACTGACAACACGTGCTATACACGTGGTTACTTATTACAATGACTCTCTAAACCTTAAAGGTTTCCTCCTATTACGTGGAGCCCTATTAGTTGCTATATGGGACTCTTCATCTACTAGTGGACCTGTACCAGCTTCTTCTATTGTATCAACACTCCCATCATGGAAAACAACCTTGTCCTCAAGGTTAAAAGTAGGAAATTGGGACTGGAACTCCTCAAAGATCTCCCAAGTGGCACTCTCGGTTGGCAAACCTTCCCATAGGACTTGTGTCTCCTGGACCCCTTCAGCAGTAATTCTGGAAGCTAAAATTCTTTCAGGTTGTAACACAGGTAAGCCTCCAATGAATGTATTAGGCAAAGGAAAGGAGGGAACAACAACATCTCCAAGAAAGGGTTTCAAAAGGGAAACATGGAAAATATGATGAATTTTTGCAGTGATAGGTAATTGAAGTTTATAGGCAACCTTGCCGATCTTTTTCTCTATGGGAAATGGACCAAAGTAGCGATAAGACAGCTTATTAAAAACTCTTTGGCCTGCTGATTGTTGTCGAAATGGATGGAGTCTAACCCATACCAATTCACCTGGTTTGTATTGAACATCCCTTCACTTAGCATCAGCAGTGGACTTCATCTGTTGTTGTGCTTTTTCCAAATTCTGGCGAAGCTGTATCAAAAGTTGTTGTCTATCCACAAGCATGTCAACCACTGCAGGTATAGTAGTTGATTGTGGAATATAGTCTATCAATGATGGAGGGTCACGGCCAAACACCACCTTAAAAGGTGCCATACCTGTGGCTGAATGATTAGCAGTGTTATAACACAGTTCAGCCCAGGGAAGAAATTTAGACCACTGCTTTGGAGACTCAGCTGTGAGACATCTGAGGTATTGTTCAAGCACCCGATTGACCACTTCAGATTGGCCATCTGATTGTGGGTGATAAGTTGTGGATCTCTTCAATTTAGTACCACTCAACTCCCATAACTGCATCCAAAAGTTGCTAAGGAAAATTGGATCCCTATCCGATATGATAGATCTGGGAATTCCATGCAATTTGCATATCATCTGCACGAAAAGATCAGCAACCTTAGTAGCATTATATTTGCCAGCTAATAGACCGAAGTGAGCCATCTTCGAAAGCCTGTCCACCACCACTAGGATTGTTGTATAGCCAAAAGAGTTAGGAAGACCTACAATAAAATCCATTGATAGATCCTCCCATATTCTCTCAGGAATTAAAATGGGCTGAAGTAGGCCGGCTGGCTTCTGTGTTGGCACCTTTACCTGCTGACAAACCAAACAAGAATGAACAAACTTCTTGATATCCTGATGCATCTTTGGCCAGAAAAAAGTGGCAGCAACACGGGTTGTAGTCTTTTGTATGCCCAAATGACCCCCAACATAGGATGAATGACATTCCTGTAGAATTTGAAGAATTAAAGGTGAAGATGGATCGAGGAACAGCTTGCCATTTTTCATCAGTAAGTCATCTCTTATCTCCAGGTTCTAGTGTGCATTAGGATCAGTTGCCACTGAATTATGTTTCTGTAAAAAAAATGCAGAAGTCCTGTTTTCTAGCCTTAGATCATCCAATATGTGGAATTGAGTAGTTGCTAGAGCCATAAAGCTCATAATTTCTGGTTGGCAAGAGAGTGCATCAGCCGCACGGTTATCCTTGCCAGGTTTGTATACAATAGCATATTGAAAACCCAATAGTTTGGTAAGGTAATATTGTTGCTCTGGCGTTTGAATAATTTGATCCAACAAAGCCTTTAAGCTTTTGTGATCTGTTATGATCAGAAATCGTCTCCCTAAGAGATATTGTCTTCATTTCTTCACTGCTTCGGTCATGGCATATAATTCCCTGACATAAGCTGCTGCACGTTGCATTTTGAAAGTCAATTTCTTGCTAAAATAAGCTAAAGGGTGGTCTCCTTGTAACAACACTGCACCAATTCCAACATCCGATGCATCTGTTTCAATAATAAAGTCTTGATCGAAGTTAGGTAAAGCCAACACAAGGGCTGTGGTCATGGCTGTCTTAAGTGTCAAAAATGTTGTTTGAGACTCATCAGACCAACTAAAGGCATCCTTCTTGAGTAATTCTGTCATAGGAGCTGCAATAAAAGCATAATTTTGAACAAACTTGCGATAATAGCCTGTAAGGCCTAAAAACCCTCGAAGCTGTTTCACATTCTTAGGAACAGGCCAATCCAGCATTGCTTTGACTTTATTGATATCCATACTGACTCCATTACTAGACACGATATGACCCAAATATTCCACCTCACTTTGGGCAAACGAACACTTGCTTCTCTTAATATAAAATTGATGATGCTGCAGTGCCACTAGTACCTGTCTTAAGTGTTGAATATGCAAATCCAAAGAATGACTATATACAAGTATATCATCAAAGAATACTGCAACAAATTTTCGCAAAAATGGTTGAAGAATGAAGTTCATTGTAGCTTGGAAAGTAGAAGGAGCATTAGTCAAGCCAAAAGGCATAACCAAGAACTCATAATGACCTTGATGTGTCCTAAAGGCTGTTTTATGGACATCATCAGGTTTGAGCCTTATTTGATGATAACCTGCCCTTAAGTCCAGCTTAGAAAAAACTTGGGAATTACCTAGTTCATCCATCAACTCATCGGCTGTAGGAATATGAAATCTGTCTCGAATGGTTATGGTGTTTAAGGCTCTATAATCAATACAAACCCTCCATGTTCCATCCTTTTTTTTAACTAATAAAACAGGTGATGAAAAAGGACTGGTGCTATGTTGAATTAGACCCGAAGTGAGCATTTGAGATATTTGTTTTTCAATTTCCTCCTTTTGAAAGTGAGGGTATTTATATGGTCGAACATTCACAGGTAAGGAATCTGGTTCAAGGTTAATGGCATGGTCAATCTGTCTGTGGGGAGGTAAGGTAGTGGGTTCTTGAAATAAGGCATCAAATTCAGTTAACAAATTGTGTACCTGAGGAAAAGTTACAATTGTAGTGGCACATGAGCTGGAGTCAAGCAATTGTAATTGAAACAAAGAAGCAACCTGGCCCGAGTTGTTTATTTTTCTGAACTGATTGAGAGAAATAGGTCCTGTATGGCTGTCTCCCTTAAGCTTGATGGCAGCTCCATTCCACATGAACTCCATTGTAAGTTTCTTGTAGTCCAAAGTAATAGGACCAAGTATTTGCAACCATTGAACACCAAGGACCATGTCAGCTCCTTGTATTGGAAGAATGTAAAAATCAACTAAAGAAATATGCTGTTGAATTTTAACTGGAACAGCTGGACACAAGCCTTCACACTGTAATCTTTGACCATTTCCCACCATAACCTCAAAGTGTCTATCGGTAGTCTTTGGTAGTGCTAGTGAGGATACAACCTTTGGTTGAAGGAAGTTGTGTGTACTACCTCCATCAACCAATAATGAGAATTCGGACTTACCAATGTGACTAGTGAATCGAAGAGTTTGGGGAACTAACATACTAGCCAAAGCATGGAAACTGATCTGAGGAGTGGTATTATCCAAGTCACCAGACATTGTGTCCTGTTGGCTGGGCATATCTGATTGTTCTGGTATGTGATCCTCTAGCATTTCATCATCAGGCACAACCAAAATATGAACAGAAGCCTTACATTTGTGGCCAAAAAAATATTTATCACCACAAGAATAACACAAATTTTTTTCCTTACGTTCCTGCATCTAGCTTTGGGATAAACGGTGGGTTATAGGTTTAGTGTAGGGAATAGTGGTACTAGGTGTGGTTTTTTGGCCAGTATCTGGATTTAACTTTGGTGTGGGTAACAGGGGTGGCAAGGAAGAATATAGTTTGGGAGGTTTGTTTTTTAAGTGAAGCTTGGTTTCTTGGAGTTTGGCTAATGAAATGGCACGGGTCAGTGAGGATGGGTAAAAAGCATAGACATCATGTTTAATTTCTGATTTCAATCCAGAAACAAAACAACTAATTAGGAACGATTCAGACAAACCATCTACCTTATTCGAAAGTAGTTCAAACGCCTCTTGATATTCCAAAACAGATCCAGTCTGACATAGTTTTGTCAACTGACCTTGAAAATCTTCCATGTCCGATGGCCCAAATCGAACTTGAACGGCATGCACAAACCCACTCCATGAATCAACACTTGTATTCTTTTTAAACCATTGAAACCATGCCAACGCTTTACCCTCAAGATAAAAGGGGGCAATTTTCAGCCGCTGATTGTCTTCCATTTCATAAAAATCAAAAAATTGATTAATTTGAAACAACCAACCCTGTGGGTCACACGAACCGTTGAAGCGTGACGCTTTAAGCCATAAATTTCTGGTTGCTGCTTGATTTTTTGAATTTGCACTATGAAGACTGTTGGTGGTGCCCGATGCCGAGTGTGACTCTTGATAGTTATCGAGGATGACATCTAATTTGCAAGTCAATTCTTGAAATCTCTTGTGCATCTGGTCGCGCAACCCTTCTACCTCCGATTGCGTGTTCTCTAGCCGATCCTCGAAGGTGCGAGCGCGAGTTTCCGGTGCCATGGTTCAAGGATGAAAGCACCAAATTGATAGAGGCAAGAAGTAATTTTCAGGAAGAATGAAGGAAGTCAGAGAGAGAGAGTTCAGAAGTGATGAGGAAAAAGAATTCTTTTTTATTGCAATCCATTAGAATGAATGACTTTACACATATCCACCTATTTAATACAACAAATGTAACTGACAACACGTGCTATACACGTGGTTACTTATTACAATGACTCTCTAAACCTTAAAGGTTTCCTCCTATTACGTGGAGCCCTATTAGTTGCTATATGGGACTCTTCATCTACTAGTGGACCTGTACCAGCTTCTTCTATTGTATCATATTTACTCTTCATAGAGTTCTCCCATGAGTATGACAAAACAACATTCACCATTTTAGAGCTTGTTTGGTGGAGGTGTTTTTAAGTGTAAATTTATTTTAAGTTGAAGTTAAACATAAGAACTTAAAAAATAAATTTAAAAATTATTTGATAATTATATAAATTTTCTAGTTTAAAAATTATTTTAAAGTTCAAGTTAAAAATAAATTATTTAATTTAGTAAATTATAGCTTTTTTGAAAAAATGGTGTATATATTAAAATCATTTCTATTAGAGCTTCTAACTTTTTTCATGAATTTATAAAAAAAATTATAATAATTTTTTTTATAAAAGTATATTTGGCTAAAGAAGAAGATAACTAAAAGTAAAGATCACCTATGGAGAATATGTATGTTTGAAGCGAGGGAAAGGTCAATCTACAATCTAAGAAGATAACTAAAAGTAAAGATAAAGTTGTGTGTCTCACCTCTTTGTGAGAGTGAAAGGATATAAGTTGTGTCATTTAAAAAGATAAACACTTTTCCCTTGAATTAATTTCACAAATCATTGGTACAACATGACAATGTATAATAAACGCACACATTTTTCTTAAAAATAACAAACAAAAAAATTGGTAATGACTTATAAATTTGAAGGTCAGCGGGTTCACGGGTTGACCTGTAACCCGACACGAATTTTTTCGTGTTGTTTTTTTCCAACCCGAACACGACTCATTTATTAAATGGGTTGACCCGAACACGAAAATTTCGTATCGGGTCCGGATTGGGTTGACGGGTCGTGTCATAAATTGTCACCCCTAATAATGAGGCACCCAATAGAACCTTGTTTGCTTTCATCAATTTAATCCAATAAATCATTCATACTATGTGGGCATAAGTAAAACTATCACACAAAAGGAAATTTTTAAGGTACCACCGTGGTACCATTTACTCAGTGGGAAAGACCAATCACAAAAGGAGAGAGAAGAGGAAACTGAGATAAAAAAAGAAAAAAAAAATACAAATGGCAAATTTTGAAAGGAAGTGGTAGGTGCGACGGTGCTACCAAAAATTTGCTCCAAACAAAAATGACGCTAAACAAAATTGTTCTGGTATGGATCAACATGCAACAATAAATAAATAAATAATAGACAAAACACACGCTACAAAGGTTTTTTTTCCATCTTTGCCATATGCATAAAACCTTTCTTCACTTAGTTCCTCCCGACAACTTTGATGGACTGAATTCTTGCTATATACACTATTGCAACCTTGAGTCTCCAAACAGAAACAGTGGAGAAGAAGGTGGGAAAAGGAAAAGAAGGGGTCAATCCTTTTATGCATGTAGAAGGTAAAATTATTTTCTTCAACAGAAGAAACATTAATCCCATATAAAAATTGGGTTATATTTCTCTCATTTCACGTAAGAAAAATCAAATTCCTACACACACAAAAAGATAGTGATCCAGGTGCATTGAAAATAATTTCCCTACTGTCACCGAGATTATTTATTGTGGTCTGAGACCACCGTTTTTTTGATGGTCCCTTAGTGTAAATGGAAAGGTAAAAGTGGAAAAAAAAATAATAGGGATAAAAAAAGAAAGAAAAAATTAATGTTGTGAGAGGGAATATCAAATTATTGGATGGTCCTGGACCATAATAAATATTTCCACGGTCACCCTACAAACTCACCCTTCCAAATGAAAATTATTATTATTTATAAATTATTTTGTTTGATCTCTTGATATTGAATTAACAAGATGGCTTCTTTATTTATTTTTTATATTAAATTAACAAGATGACTTAAACAGCATGCAGTCCAAGAGTGCTGAAAGCTTGCTTGAAAGAACAAACAATGAGATAGAGAACTATGGGCACGATAGCTCATATAAGCCATTTCGAGGCAAAGAGAAGATAAGTGATTTAAAATGCTCATGGCCAGTATTGACAGACGGTTCTGACAAAAGCACCGATAGAAAGCCATAATCGAGCTCATTTTCGATGTATAACGAATACATTCATCTTTATCAAAAAAGGAAAAAATAAAAGATACAAGTGAAAATAATTATAAAAGTAAAGGTAGTGTAAAAGTATTATTTTTTGTCATATTTAGTAAATGATATATCAAATACTCAATGGGAGTACCGAGAATATTTTCATCATAATCATGTTCGCAGATTATTTTGGCCGTCCAGAATTTCTTATTCAGTTCATAACATGTAAGTTTGTGGAATTTTGTATCTGAGTTCTATGCACGATAACTGAACTTATCAATGAGAACAAACATAAGACTAGCTAAATATTGGGACTGTGGAGTATTTAAGTATGATCTTTCTGATGTTGTATGAGTTAGAAAATGAAAATCTCATTCACATTTCATGTAGTCAAGATTAAAAAGTTTACGAAGACAAACGCTTATAAGGCATTAAGGCCTCATGAGCTATGTCCTATTTGCTAAATTAAAAGAAAAAAAATTAGCTCATCAGAACATCTTTTTTTCTATAAAACTACAAGGTAAAAAATGAGTTCTAAATTTTCAAATTAGAACCAATCTGGTCTTGATGTCATTTAGGTAATTATGGACCGCATTTCCAAGTGTGCACATTTTGTAATAAGACCAGCATACATTTTGGATATACTATACATCATGAACTAACATAATTTACAGATTAATTTCTAGATTTTTTTTTTTATCCAAGCATTTTCAGATTTATATCGGGGTGATTCACCCAACAACACCATTTTCTCTAACAACTCTTTGGAACTAAGTTATGTGTTACTTCAATCAAATCCTTGTTGGAGGGAGTTTGGTAGGTATTTACTCTTCGTTAAGTTCACCTATAAGTATGACAAAACAACAGTCATAATTTTAGAGCTTGTTTGGAGGAGGTGTTTTAAAGTGTAAATTTATTTTGTAAGTTGTAGTTAAACATAAGAACGTTTACCAAAAAAAATAAAAAATATAAGAACTTAAAAAACAAAGTTAAAAATAAATTATTTAATTTAATAAATTATGACTTTTAAAAAAAAAATTATGTACATACTAAAAAAGTTCCCCTTAGAGCTTCTAACTTCTTTAATGAATTTATAAAAAATAAAAAAAGTTATAATAAAACTTTATATTAAAATATATTTGGCTAAAGAAAAAGATAACTTAAAATAAAGACCGCCTACGGAGAATATATATGTTTCGAAGCAAGGTAAAGGCCAATCAAAAAGTTAGATCATAAAACCTAAGTTTAAGTTTTATATATGCGTGATTAAAAAAAAAAATAAAAAAAATTGAACTAATGCTTTTCACAATTTCAATAACACAGAACTTTGCAAAGAGGCACCAAATGGCACCTTCCTTTCTTTGAATTAATTCCACAAATCATTGGTACTACACGGACAATGTATAATAAACGCACACATTTGTTTCTTTCTTTTTTTATTAAAAAAAAAGAAACATCGGTAATGAGGCACCCAATAGAACCTTGTTTGCTTTCATCAATTTAATCCAATAAATCATTCATACTATGTGGGCATAAGTAAAACTATCACACAAAAATACCGCTCAACAAAACTGATCCGGTATGGACCAACATGCAACAATAAATAAATAATTAATTAATAGACACAACACACGCTACAAAGGTTTTTTTTTCCCATCTGTCATATGCATAAAACCTTTCTTCACTTAGTTCCTCCAGACAACTTTGATAAACTGAATTCTTGCTATATACACTACTGCAACCTTGAGAGTCTCCAAACAGAAACAGTGGAGAAAGAAAGAAGGGAAAAAGGAAAAGGAATGGGGGGGAGTGTCAATCCTTACCAACAGCTTGAAATGAACTAGCAGTTTATGCCACATTGACCATTGGTAGCATTTGTGGTGCCATTGATGAAAGGGTCAATCCTCACCCACAGCAATGAGAATATGGAAGCAAGAAGTATGGACCAAACAATAACAATGGTTGGAGTACGGTTTTGCCTACCCAATAGACCCTTCAAGAATGGGTATAGATGAGCAATGACCCAGATAGCAAAAAACAGCTTGCCAAATAATGGACCCCAAGATTGGTAACCACTGTTTATGGCATATGAGACACCAGCCACAATCCCTACCAAATTCACAATAAGCACTGTTGTAGGGGGGATAAGAAGTGATGTCCATTTGAACACATAGAGCTCAGCAAAGTCTCCATCTTCATCAGATGCTTTTGATGTGACTGTAAAATTTGTATCAATCCCAGCAAGCACTTTTAGAAGCCCTTGGAATACAGCAAAAAGATGAGCAGATGTACCACCAATAACCCAGAACTGTTCATTCCTCCACCAGTCTTCTATACTGACCCCACTCCACCTAAGCTCAAGAATTGAAGTAGTAAAAATTGAGACAAAGAGGAGAATGAACCACATGCTAGCAAAGTTGCTTATCTGCACAAAATCAACAATCAGGCTGCATGAGGAATGATAAATTTTTCAATCAGAATTGAAGCTAACAGAAGCAATGACTTACCTCAGGAATAATAAATTTATTTGTGAGAAGACAGAAGGCAGGAAGTATACAGTAGGCAAGAAGTGGGATTGAAGTAAGAGGGTAGACAATAGTGTTAATATAAGCCAGCCTTTGCAGAGGCTTCAATCTTCCAGTGTAACCATACCACAAGGGACAATGCCTGCTTAGAAAGATCTCAATTGAACCCAGAGCCCAACGAAGCACCTGATTAAGACGATCGGAAAGATTGATGGGAGCAGAACCCTTAAATGCTGGACGAGGTGGCATGCAATAGATGGAAATCCAACCGCGAGCATGCATCTTAAACCCAGTCAAGATATCTTCAGTCACCGAACCATAGATCCATCCGATCTGGCGGCGTCACCAAAGGTTTAATTAATAAACTAAACACAAGCTGATTCAGAAGCAGAATGATAAATAGTTATCCATGCTCACCTCTTTGCCCCATTCTGTCTTATCTTCATAACCACAGCTGATAACATGGATTGCTTCCTTCAGAAGAGTTGCGGGATTGGTCGAAGGAGGAATGCCACCCTGCTCCATGAAGGTGGCAGCTATAAAAACTGGGGACTGACCAAAACGCTTCTCTAAGCTCTTTTGAGACATAAGAAGTGACCTTTCATCTTCATACCCTGCAAAAGGAAAATAATGTATTAAATATCATAATATACACATTCTGTCATCAAATCTTTCAGGATATTCTGTCTCCCATCTGGCAATCTATAGCAAATTAGTGTAAATTTCCTGTGGAAAAGGGAATGTAATCACAAAATATTTAATATACAGAAGAAATAGTAATTGTAAACAACGGAGTTAAGGGGAAGAAATTTTAATAATAGCAGACCTTCAACACCCTCCTCTATGTCTTCCACATTAAAGATGGGAATGGTGGATTCAGTTCTTTTCATAGCCCTCTTCTTGTCAATGTACTTCTTATTCCCACCCCTTCCCTTCTTTCTAGAACCCCAACAACTCTTCACAATAATGTTAGGCTCTAAATCTTCCTCAGTCAAAACAGGATCATAACCATATAGAGCCTGCCTATTGAAACAACACCCAGTTCCCACATAGACTGGGCCCTGAATACCATCCAGACCTTTCAAGTTGATCTGATAGGCAGAAAAAGAAATTTAATTTAGCCAAAAGCAACTGAGAGTAATTCAAGGAAAGAAAACAAAATCTCAACTTTACAAATAAAAAAAATAAAAAAGGAAACAGAAAACAAGAATACAAAAGATGAGATCTACATCAAAGAACACGATATTGCGATTGGCATATCGATCATGCAAGTCAATGCCATCAAACCGCTGGGGGAATTGCACATAGCATGTCTTCTTTCCAAAAAGAGGATCCATCATGAAACACATGGCTTCTTTAAGAGCTTTGCTATTATTGAAATAGTGGTCACAGTCAACATTCAAAAGATATGCACCATTTGTCAAGACAGCAGAAACTCGAATCTACATCACACAAGAAAAATCATAGTTAGATATGCTCAAATGCATTTTGCTCAGAACAGACCATTTTCGTAAAAGCAGATCCAAAGAACAATATGTCATAACAAACTATGGCTCAGTAAGGAAATGATAAAGTGATTTGCTGAAAGGAAGAACTTAAAAAACTGTCACCCACATGGTACCAACATCACCATGTGGTACACAATGGCCATAAATTCAATAAGAGCAAAAAATACGGCAACCATTCAAAAAATAAACGTATGCATGAGGCAAAACCATAAAACAAATTAAATAAGAAGCTTCAGCATTACAAACCAAAGCATTCATAGCTCCAGCTTTCTTGTGGTGTTGGAAGCCTGGTCGCTTTTCACGAGAAACATAAACAAGTCTAGGTAGCTCATTTCCATCCGTATCATAGCCTCCACTATGACCTAAAAACACCTACACACAATAACATCTAATTAGCAACTTGAAAATAATACAAACAACAAATAAAATGTGCATTTAGGAGGAAACAGTAATACCTGAATCATTCCAGGATGATCCCTAGGATTATTTCCAGGCCATGGAGTTCCATCCTGCATTGTCCAGCCTTCTTCTGGCGTCTTCTGAGCTTTGGCTACCAGGGCATTGATCCGTACTTTGAATTCTTCATATTCTCTCTGTTACAAGACGACTCATATTTAATTTTTTATCCATGTATCAAAAGGGGGGTCATAACAAATTTATAAAGCTAAATTTTAACAGTGTGCTCTGCTGTCAACAAAAAAAAATTCTTGGCATGTTAAACGTGCTGACTAAATATAATAATATTGAAAATCCAAATACGCAAGAATCACATTCTGCATTCTCAAGAACAACCTTCATTGTTCGGCGTTCCTTTACAAAAGAAGGTTGAATCTTGTCCTTCAAGTAATCGATCTTCTGGGCAAAATAAAACTCAGGCGCTCTAGGCTCAATATTGTGCTTTTTGCAAAAGGGCACCCACTTCTTTGCAAATTCAGCTGTTTCTGAAAGGGCTTCAAAGGTCAACATGGCTGAACCATCATCTGATACATAGCATGAAACCTTGTCCACTGGGTAATCAACAGCAAGTATGGACAAAACAGTGTTTGCAGTTACAAGAGGAGGCTCTTTGAGGGGATCCACTGTACTAACAAAAACATCAACAGGGGCCAATTGTGATGGTTCTCCTTCACGATCATATCTAAGCAAGACAAACTAAGAATAGTCAAAAAAGAAAGTCCCATGTCATAGTTAAACAAAATGCAAAGCCCAAACTAACATAGACAAAATGAGATATTCTGACCTTAATGCAAGCCTGTCAAGGTATGTCTCACGATTAACGGGAAACCATTTTGGAAACTGATCCAAGATCCAGGATAAGGCAAACCAAATCTCACAAATAACTGATGTCAACCACAGGGGGTATGCATCCTTCACAGGGTGAGTTACACGGTATTGTAAGAAAAAACCTAGAATAATCAACCGGAGTATGATCACAACACGATAAGGAGTCAAGTGAGATGAAGAAATAGGCACCACACGACTCAAAGGTTGTCGAGCATCATCAACCCTGTAATGAACAAAAACAACAAACCTTAAGAAAATGATATTTAAACTGCTTAAGAATTGAAAGCATTTATATTATTTCCGTAAGTTATGAAATATAATAAAATATTAGTTCGAGACTCTCTCTTAGCAAAAGAGGATGATACAATTTAACCATGAATAACTAACAATCTATAATCACAGGGAAAGAAAATGCAATTCAGAAATCAGAATGAAAATTTTGTGAAGTTACCTCTAATGGATTTGAATGCAATTCAAAGAAAAACATTTTTTTTTTTTGGACAACAAAGAAAAACATTTTAACTGTGCAATTTAAATAAGTAAAGACTGCTACAATACTTCGAGATGTGATATCTAGTATTAAACATTGAATCAAATGGCACAGGTGGCATACATTTGAAGTTCTTCTCCATTGGAACCAGTCCCTTCAATCTCTCCCTTCCCTTCAGAGTATCTACCAGTCATATGCACAATATTTTTCTCCTGCTTGAGTTTCCAACCTTCAACCCTTTCTTTCCAGTCAACATTTCCCAGACCATAAGAATTTAAATCTTTTGATGGGTCTACAATTCTTACTGGAACTGTAATAAGAAAGATATGACCAAATAAGAATTCATAATAACCTTGAAATACAATATGGTAGCATCATTTCAAGTGAAATCAGTACCCGGTTGCCTAGGATCAACGTATGCAAGTGAATGAACCTTTTCAGATGGGCCCAAAGGACCAGATGTAGTACGAACAGATTGAGTATCCGGAGTAGCACATGGAATCTCACCAGACATCTGACCATACAAAAAAACGTGTCAACAGTATTACAGAATGAAGTACCAAATATGAGCAGAGGATTGTTGACTAACTGAACAATCAATATAGTCTATGAATAATATGTATGCATTATTTCATGTAATATTCTCACACATGAGGACAACTACTGCTACAACTTTGTGGATAAAGTTGCAAATCCTCCAAGAACGAAACTTTTGAGGACAAAGTTGCAAACCCCCTCTACCAATGCAATTTTTTATGTTAAAGTTGTAAACCCTCCACTGCAACAATACTCACAATTTCTTCTCTTTCATTCTCATGCCTTAAACAATTCCTTAATACAAGTATTTATATCCCATGAGAACTTGCTTAACAAGCAACCACTCCGACACACTCTTTATGACTTCCTAGTTTCCTACTTAATTCAAGTCCCACACATCTTGCATATATCTTTTACATATCTTGATATTAATTACAAGATCTGCATATGATAATAAAACAAGAAAATATTGGTTTAAGTTCGGAATTTGAGTTAAAACCCAACAAAGAATAATATAAAGTAAGATCCAAGGACAACAATTACAGTTAGAAGTTAAAATTCAGTCTAATATATTACCGGCTGCCCATTGGTGAGAAGGGGGATAGGTTGTTGAGAATCATGTCTAGAAGATGAAGAGAGGTCAACATCTTCTTCCCGCTGCCGCCTTGCCTTGACCTTTCCTTGGCCATAATTGAACTCATTGTCCAAATCATCAATATCATCCTCTTCATCATCTCCCTCCACTCGTGGGCTTCCTGAAATCAAGATTCATCTTGTTCACCTCAAAATTAAGATACCGGACCAAACCAAAACCAGAAAAGAAACACAGATGATCAAGCTAACCTGTGTGCCTTTTGTATCTAGTCTTGCACTGGGGGCAAGACTTGTTCCCATCCTTTCTCTCATACTCATAACAAGGACGACAAACTGGGAAGGCACACTCATTACAAGCAACAAAGACATCACCAGTGTCTGTTAATCCAACGGTATCACCACAGATTTGACAGATTTGGCCATTCAGATCCTTCAAGGGTTTAGGCTGCAGAATAAACGCATTACACAAGTAAGATTTACATAAGGAAAAAATAACCCTGGATTATCCACATCGATTTCTTATAAGATGATAAAGAAAAATAGACATGCCCCATCCACAGTAATGTTTGAGCAGGACAAATTAGAAAGGCAAACAAGTTTGATTTTATTATAGCCTTGATGTTTAACAAAATTAGTGATGGAACGCATCGGGATCAAGAAAAATAAACAAATTATAGTAATTACGTGAATTTCATTAATATTCATTACCATACCTATGACCAAAATATATGCTACTTAGGTAGTTGGGATATGATATTCATATCCATAACAGCCTATTTCCAAGCTATATATCTAAATTCATATCATGAAATCAAAAGTTCAAAATTGTATGTCACGGATTTCACGACACTAAACTAAAGCATCAAATCCCCGTTTGAATGCACCATCAAGAGAAACATCAGGTTGAAGCATCAACAGCAACAAATCAGGCACATGAGGTACACACAACGGACACTAGCAATGGAACTAATCTAAATATAGCAATCCAAAAAGTATAGGAAGTGGACACATTTACCACCAATAAATTGAGTCAAGAGGACAAAGACTGACACTGACACAGATTAGCGTTCAAAAAGTATAACGTATGAATAATCTCTAAACTCGAACGACCCATTTGCATAAAAACACAAAAGAATCAAACTTTGAGGTCAAGTAACAAAAACACTCAACGGTTAAGACCCAGATCTGTAGTGGAAAGTTGCAAGAAGTGAAAGTATTCAAAAGGGATATGTAAGAAAAGAAACAGTCACTAACCCCACTATCAGAATCGTGGCGAATTCGAACAAGCTCGTTCCTTTTGTGCGACCCAGCAACCATTCCAGCAGTTGCTTCCATCTTGACACAGATCAATGCAATGAGAAGAGGCAAAGCATGAAAACCTCTCTCTCTCTCTCTCTCTTCAAGCGATCACATTCACTTCTCTTATGTCTGTTTTTATTACCACTTTGCTTATTATTTTATTAAGGAGTAAGGTATTTTTACCAGATCCACCGGTTCCCGGTACCATTCCGCAACCTCCAGCTGGTTCTGCTCATAGTAAAGTCATCGTTAGGTTGAGTTCATTTTGGTTTCATGACAAACTTTTATATAAAATATGAGAGTGAAAAACCTTTGTCATTCTAAACTTTTTCGATGTAGAAATATATATTTATCACAAAAAAATTTACAATTTTTATAACCAATTTAATTATTATTTGATTTTCGTTGATTTAATTTATTGGAAATTATTAGATCGTATTTATTAATTAATTATTAATTCCCAAAAAATTATAATCGTTAGATTGATGGAAATTAACTGTGATTAGTTTGGTTGTAAAAGTTATAAATTTTTTGGGTGAAATATATGTTTTTTAATAATATTCTCTCTTTTTTATCTTTAATGCTTAAAATAATACAAAATTATGTTATTTAAAGTAAAATTTTATTTGATTTTGGATATCATTAAAAATTAAAATTTGGATAAATAGAAATATCAAGACCCAAAGAATATAATACACATGTGACGCATAGGGATCGGATGATGTTAATAAATATTTTGAGAGAATTTTATTTATTAATGTGTTATGAAGTATTACAAAAGAAAAAGTTTAATCCATATTTATATTAATAGTATATTCTTAAAATAAGAAAATAAATAATAACATATAAGGAAATACAAAATCAAATATTAAGAGATCCTCTAAAATATTTTAAAATATCTTCAAGATACAATTAAAATATTATATGATATTTTTCAGATATTCAAACAATATAATTTTATACAATATAATTTTATACTATACTATCAAATTAATATTATTAGGCCTGTACTGATAAGTTTTGTGATGCATGATGAAATAAACAAAGCCTCATTCTAGATTCATGCTCAAAGCTATAGTTAGCAAAGTATAGAAAATTGCAGACTAATTTTCTTTTATAAGTAAATATATAATATAAATAATTGAAAGTAGAAATTTTATTTTTTGATAGTTCTTAGTGATAAATTTAAGTAATTTCTCACAGGTAAACTAAATTTTATTAATAATTTTATTAAAATTTATTCAACACTAAATGCAATTTTTGTACACAAACCATGTAATTCTTACTGTGAAATTAAATTTTCTTTTGGGTACATTGTTAATGAATCAATTTAATTATATTATACACATTGAATACCACTACCAGTACCATATTTCTTATTTTAAAGAGGTTGATGCATCACTATCATATTACAAAACAACTTCTGTTGAAACTGAAAGAGACAAAAAGCTATGTATCATTTTTCATTCCAAATAAATATTTCGACCGCTACCAGGCTGTACACGAATTACCGGTTGTTGCCGGTTTGCTTTTTGACCGGCTGTCGGTGGCACGTGCATTAATTGAAAATGCACCCTATCATTCTTTTAATTACAACACTGCCACAATCGGTGAACCGTTAAGTAATTTTAGGAGCACCACCTTTTTTTTTTTTTTTTTTCTTTAGTTCAAAATTATGTTCCTGTATATCAATACTATGATGTACATTAAAATACATTGCCTGCAAATAGGATTCAATGAAGCTGTTATCAGAAGAAAAAAACTGAATAGTTATAATAATTAAAATATTAAACATGTTATACCAATATGATATTATTAATCTGTTCATATCTATGTTCTTTATGTCAAATATAACATTAATCTCTGTTTTAATTTGATAATTCAAATATGAATTGTCTCTTATATTCAACAGAGACATGTTAAATAAATAAATAAAGACTATCAAATGATGAGTTCATTTGGTGTCAAATGTAACATCTGTGATGGCTTCCGCAAGACGTAATAGTAAAAGGGAGTGGTTGACATGAAAATTTTCTTTTCTCTTTTGATTTTTAAACATAAAACGATGCTTTAATTTGGTTGTTTTGTATAGTAGGAAGATCAGCTATTAAGAAACGATGTATTTGTATTGTCTTATATTTTGCGTTTGATTTCACTATTAGTATTAATTTATGGGTTTTCATTTCCTCCTTTAACATAACACAATAAACTTTCCTACACACACAACATTTTGTGGGACCCACACATTTTAAAACAAAAAGAAAAAATATGGCACGTAAAACGAATCTCTATAACATTACACAATCACTTTTCCTAAAACATAATAAACATAAAACTCTTAGTTATATCCCAAACAAAAGTGGAGATATGGTTATTTCTAGAGAAACAAAACAATGTTATTTGTCATTTTATATGATATAATATTATTTTTTCTAAATGAAACATGATGTTTTATTTATGGGAAAAATATCTAAAATCATTTTGACGAAGGCCAACCCACCCAATCAGTCAAAAGGGCATGCTGAGTTTTTCCGCCCACTTTCAAAAATGGGACGAAGCGAGTTGACTCATTTTTTTACGAGTTATAGATTGGATGGGTCAAACTTATTATCTACCACCTTAGTATTTCCATCAAAAACCCAATCTCAAGTTTATTCAACAAATAAACAACTCGGAAATCATACTTAATATGAGTTTTGGATCATTTCAGAAAATAAATAATCTTATTTTTCATTTTAAATGATATAATATTATTTTTTTAAGTGAAACATGACGTTTTATTATAATATTTAGTCAATTAAAAATTTAAATAAATAGATAATTGGTTAAATATTATAGTGAATTACGATCATGTTACTTATCCCTAATTTTCTTAGAGGGTCATATTTACAATTATTTTTCCTTATAGTTTTTTAGCGTTAGATCATAATTAAATAAATTTTTATAAAATAACATTTTAATTTATACGATAACAAAGTGATTGTAAGAAAAAAAATTATAAATATAACTTATCTTATTTTCTTAATACTTAATGAAAACATTATTAAATAAAAAGAAAATGTATTTAATAATTTGAAATATAAAAAAAAAAATCAATGCTTTATTCATTCAATAATTATGATATTTATTAAGAATATTAATTAAAAAACATAACTATTCTCATCAATACATCCCCTCTATCACAACTTGAACTAATTCACTTACAGCATGTCTGGTGCATAACATTACATCAAAAAAAGATCTGATTGTATAAGACTTATTAAATTTTAATATTATCCAGCATTTGGTATAATATTTTATAAGATAATATCCTCCAATATTTTTAAAATTAACATATTAAAAAAATTATTTTAATATGTTAACAAAATTATTTTAATATATTAATATTGAAATGATATACTAGTTCTTGAGAATTGCACTTGTAAACAATATTAATACATCAATCCCTTATCATGCCTGATCCACCACTCTTAGGTTTGATTAAGTTATACATCATTTTGATGTATAAGGTGATACTGCTGTATAAACTTATACTATACAATGGTCGAACCAAACAATTGAAAATGTCATAACGTATAGTATAAGCTTATACTATCAGGCCTTATACATCACACCAAATAATTATGATATTTATACATCATTTTGATGTATATTAATTTTAGATTATATTATACGATGGTCATATCAAATAACTGAAAATGTTATAACATATTATGGATTCTATTTCAATTACCATGACTGTGATGCTATGAACAAACAAACAAGCCCTTAAACTATCTCTCAATACATCAAAAGATGTAAAAAGTATAAAATATTCAAAATGATCATAAAAAAAATTATTTAAAAAGATGAATGTTTTTATCAATGACTAAAAATATAAGGGAAAATATTTCTATTTTTATAGCAGTAATTTTTTTCTACCATACTCATATAAAAATAATTGAATCTAATTATAAAAATAGAATTCATTCACTTTTGTGTGAATGTAATAGAAAAATAATTTGTGCAATAAAAACATAAACATTAAATCCAAAAACATAATAGCCACTTGTGAACAAATTAACCAATTTTATTATTTTTTTGGTAATCTTTATTAAGCAATAAAATTAACCAATCTTTATTAAGCAAAAGTCAGTCGCGTTTTTTTTATTACTCAATAATTTTATTTGTTGAAGTTAGACATTGGGTGAAAACAAGTAATTAATAAATTGGAAACAACGGTCATTTGTGAAATCTTTATATTTCATAAAAACTAAGTACTCTTTCAGTTGACAGTTGTCCTCAATATTATTTCCCCCTAAACACACCGACAACAAAGCACGAAGTTGGTGCAATTTTTTTTTCAATGCACTTAAAAAATTTCTCAGAAATTAAAGTACAAAAAAGAACAAGAATCTTCAACATTTTAGCAACAAAGCGTCGGTAAGGACTGCAAGTCCCTTTGTCGATACGTTTCTTCAAGCCATTTAAACAACTCCTTAGCAAAAGTGGGTCACATGCATTATTATACTTATCATTGCATTGTGCATTATTAGATTAAGACACCTTACTTATTTTTTATTTTATTTTTTAGGGCTTAAGGCCTGATTTTATCATCGTGAATTTAATTAATGTTTGAATTAAAAGATAGAGTAAATGAAATCACAAAGAACATCATGTTCAACTCAACAAGAGCCCTATTATCAAAGATAAAGCTCGATCATCATTAAGAGTTTTAATTTCATTTGTGATTATTGAGTGGAAATTAAAAAATATATATATATATATATATATATATATATATATTCTGACGGTAAGAAGCAGTAATTATCGATAAATAAAAATGTTGAACATCAGTGACTATTTTATCATGTTTGGCCAAAAAAAGTATTAGATTGTCACGCCAACAGTAAATTTTCTCAAAATGTTACGTGAGATGTTTCGCTACACTGTATAGCAAATATGCTTGCAAATAATTGGCTACACGGTGTAACAAATTATGTCACATCAGAATGCGCGGTCAGCAAAAATGATACGTGTGAAGCAGGTAATAATTCGCTACATTGTGTAGCATATTATATTCGCGAATGATTTTTTCACAAGTGTCGCATTTTTGCAGGAAAAAATTAACGTGAAATAATTCGCTATATTGTGTAATGAATTTCATCTGCAATATGACTACGTGTCACGAAATTACTCACCACGAAATTCGTTATCACTGATAGCAAATTATGACACGTGACAGTCTCATAAAAAAATACTATTTACGTGTCATTTACATAAATTTTTTGAAAAAACATGAGATTTTGATTATTGTTCCGAACATTACAATCATTATGCAATAAAGATTAAAGAAATGTAAGTAGTGCATTTTTTAATATTTTATAATTATTAAGTGAAATTATGCACGAATCTCAACAATGTGATGGGCTGATGGTAGCCTTTCCAGAAAATTATTAATATTTTATGAATGATTTATATAGTGTTGTTGTATAAAAATAATAAAAAAAATTATAAATTCAACGTTATTGTCGGAAATCAAAATCATCTACACCTTCATCTGTGCAATTCAATTCTAACATGGCAACTTCAACGGTATCGTCGAAATCGTCTTCATCTTCATCGACTTCTTCGAAGCGATGGACCCAGAATATTTCGTCAATAGCAGCTCGCATCTACTTCTGCCTCATCTTCTTTCAGATCCCTCTCTTCAGGTACTTCTAAAACCCTTCATTCTCTCTCTCTCTCTCTCTCTCTCTCTTTTAAAAAAAATAATAATTGGTTTTCTCTCTTATGTTGGATGAGTATTATATAGTTTTGTTTACCAAATTAGGGAATAAATTTATGTATATTGCAATTTGGTAAAGATTTCGATAATAATTAACTGAATTGAGGGTCACATCGTTTGGTGCTCTTATGATATGTGTTAATTGCAAGAACGGCACAAGGTACCATTTAGATTTAAGTTTCCGTTACAAATGTGATACATGTTATTTTAATTTTTATGGACCCCATTTTTTTTTTTTTAAAATGATTTTGTAACTAAGTGTAGATTGCTGGGATTTTTTGTTTTCTAAATTAAATGAGCTCAAAGTCTTAGTTTGGCAATGAATTTACGCTTTAATTTGACGTGATTATGTTTATAACCTTTGGACTTAAGTTTGTTGATCTTACTTCGAAACTGTATTTTGAATTTTCTCCATCTGGTCATGTCATATTGTCATGCCATATAAGATAAGATGGTATATAGCATTCTTCTTGTTGCATTGATTGTCTAAAGAACCAATTCAATCCAAAAGCTTAAGTTGTCGGGTGAGGGCTTCTTTAATTGTA
This sequence comes from Gastrolobium villosum, assembly GCA_032173675.1. Classification (NCBI taxonomy): domain Eukaryota; kingdom Viridiplantae; phylum Streptophyta; class Magnoliopsida; order Fabales; family Fabaceae; genus Gastrolobium; species Gastrolobium villosum. The sequence continues at coordinate 172,292 of JAVKPL010007135.1, read as the reverse complement.
CTCTAACACGTCCCCTCACAAGAAGCCCATTGGGCTTGAATAGTGGATGATGTATCAGGTCTAGCCTACATGTGCTACGAAATTCCACAAAGGAAATGGGGTTCGACGAGGATCGAACCGAGACACGTGGTTAGGCTTTGATACCATGTAAAGAACCAATTCAACCCAAAAGCTTAAGCTAACGAGTGAAGGTCTTTTTAATGGTTTATATTGTACAGTTTGTAATGGATTTTTTTGTTTAATTCAAATTCCAATGTCTGTTTTTCTTATAATTTGGTTATTATTATGGGTGTTTGGGTAGCAGCTGACTGGGGGAAAAAAAAAAGAGTCTCTGAAAGTGGAAGAGCATATTATCAGAAATTGTTATACATTTGTAGTTTTTTATTTTATTTTATTTTAATTTTTTTTCAACCGTTTTATATCTTTCGTGTGGGTTCATCTACCACCGACCCCAATTAATTTGGGATAAAGGTGATGTTGATGTTGATGATGTTGATGTCATACATTTGTAGTTTCTTCTGATTCCCATTGCCCAAGTGTGTGAAACCCTTCAACTGAAACTATCTGAAATCTGTAACACCTAATCCCACATAACGAAACAATTGGCTTGTCCCTGTGGAGCATGTTGTGATAGAAAGGAGCAATTGTGACTTTCATGAATGGGGGTGTTATCATGCTTCTGAATGCAGTTTATATTATCCTGTGCTTTGCATGATAAACATGCATCATACCTGCTACCAATTTTACTTAGTTCCTAATGTCTTGATATGTATTGGCTAATTTGGCTTTCTTCTGCAATAGATCCCCATTATTTATATTTTTACACTGTAGTTAAAAGTATAAGTGGTAGCATTGAGAACATCTGGGACTTGTCTTCTTTTGTTTCTGTTACAGGGTGACTTGCAGATCTGGTGTGTGTAAAACCCCTTTGCACGTCACATCGTCACAGTTAATCGCAAGTGAGATCTTCCCTGTTCCTGTTATTAAGGGTCTTTTGTATCCTGGTGCTGCTGTAAATGGCCTCATCCACAACATGACTATCCCAAGCTGGAATAATTTATTAGACATATATAACTTAACCAGTATAAAAGAAGCTTCTGCAGTAACTGATCTTCAATGCTTAGAGGTTAGGCCATTTAACTGATCCTTTGCTATATGGGCTTCTTCTCATTTGTCAGCAAGAGTCTGCATTAACTTAAGCTTTCCAGTTCCATTGTATGGATCTTTTCTATTTTGAGGTTTAGTCTTGTCAAGGATTTACAGTGTCATATTTACTTCAAATAGTTCATACCTTTTCTAAGTTGAATAATGAACAGTTAAATAAAAATTGACTATGAATTTTGAGTTTACTATTTCAAGAAATTTTTTCCAAGGAATCAGGTAAATGAGAATGCTCTCTTGATAAACTAAAGAGGCATTAATTCTTAATATCTGCGTACCATTTGTTGTATATTTTAGATGAGTGTTGGTCGCTTAATTGTTCTCATTATTATTGCATAATTTGCAATTTGAAATACCTTCATCTGTCCTAATGCTAGTCCCTGTGGATTTTTTTAAGCTTCTGTTTCTATGTGTCTGTTCATACTTTTCATCTCAATACATCAATTGTTTTACTAGGTGCTTGCGGGAAGCTACTTCTCAGTGGCAGGAGCACTTGTAGGTCTTCTTAAACCGGGGAGAATGACCATTTTTGGGTCACTTCTTGTAATTTGGGGACTTGTCAAGGAAGGGATTTTAGGGAAGCCAGTAAATTCTGATCCTTCAAAAGCTGTGTACGTCTACCCAACAATGGTGATTGCCTTGATATGTGCCTTATCATCTGTAAAGTATGACGTAAAGAAGGTTGCTAGAACAGCCCCTGTCCGGACCAATGCTACACCTCTTCAAAGCTCATCTAAGTCTAAGCTGAAATATAAGTGATTCTCATACTAACACTAGTTAAGTGGTTCACATTCATCTGAAATTCATTTTGGAACATGTTCAGTTGTTCAAGAATTATTACTTTTCCTTTTACATATTGCAAATAGTTGAGCTTGTTGATCACTAGAATGGGATAAAAAAAGAAAGAAAGATCTGAAAGAGCATGGATCACCTCCTATGCTTGTTAATTGATTGCTCAACTTTATTAGGGTCGATTGTTAGACAATTTGACTTTATGAAGATCCCAATTTCTAACATATTCGGCTCTATTAAGATCATTCTCAACTGTTAGGATTATGGGGTTTAGGTAGTTAAGGTGGAAAAGAGAAAAACATGACTCTCAATAGTATTGTATGAAACTGAGTGTGTGTGTGTATGATACAAAATACCCACACACGATAAATTAGGAGCAAATAAAGATGATAAAACAAAAAGACAAAATAGGAGTTTGGTGATAATCGGGTTCTATGAACTCAAAACAACAAAAGATGAAGCTATTCTCTAGGCGGATATGGTGTAACGATTATTTGGGAAGAGTGACCAAAGTGCTACTGTGTGACAAATTTTTTATCTAAATGTTATTCACGCGAATAGTATTTTTTTTTATTAGAATATCACATGTGATATTTAGGTAAAAAAATTTGTCAAACAGTGACACTTTGGTCGATGTTTCGATTATTTGGCTCTAGATTAAGGAGGCAAAAAGAGAAAGAGAAACAAGACTTTCAATATTATTATGTTAAATAAATACGTTGTGCAATGGGTTGATATAAAATACCAACACAGTGGTGCTATTTATACTAATCATAGGTTGTCTCCATGAACGACGGCGAGGAGCAACAAACTCAGGCTTGAGTCTGTGCAGAGGAATTTAGAGAGAGCAGGGAGTGTCTGTGCGGGTGCCGGGCATAGAGAGAGAGGATGAATGAGGGAAAAATTGGGATTATAAGTGATAAATATGAGCCATTAGATTAAAAATGAATCTAACGGTGATAATTTGGTAGTAAAGTTAGTAAAATTAATATATATAGTAAATATAACCCCTCCCTAAAAAAATATACAAATCTTAAACCTAATTTGTTTTTTAAAGTTATTTATTTTGGTTAAAGACTTCTCATATTACATGAGAAGAATTTCTTCTCCTACATACATAATAAATATGTGGGTCCTTTTGATTTTTTTTTTCTCTCTCTTTCCTCTCTTCAATTGAACCCCCTGTTATATAGGAGAAAAAATTCTTCTTCTATAACATAAGAAGTCTTTAACCCTGTTTAAATTCATAGAATTTCTTGCACATATAAAATGTGTAAAACTAACTTTATTATAATATGTGTAACTTATAATAAACATAACATTTGTTTAAGACAACTTCCCAATGTTTTGATATCCAAATCAACTCACAGGAATATTAATTATCACAAAAAATCTAAACCTTTCGCCTATAACTTGTAAAATATGACTACAAAATGGCCGGATAATAGTGCCTAAAATTTCCACCCACACGAGTAAATTTTCAATAAAACTAATACACTTAAGGAAAATAAAATTTAAAATATTTATTTAATATATTTTCGCCCCACAACATTTATTTTCTCAATCAGTTTCTGACCGGCTAAAGTGGCTGATCACTCTGTTGAGTCTGGACTTTTTAACTTTTTTTTTTTTTTGGGGTTGTTAATGCAGCAAAATTCAGTTACTTACAGATATTATAACATCTTATATGCATATTTACAAACACTATGAAGTGTTGACATTAAGATAAACATAACTCTAATTTTTGAATTTGAATTGTTTCTGTAACCTAATACCTTGTTCAATTATCCTTGTTACATATTTTTTAAACAATATCGACATCAAGATAAACATAGCTCAAATTTTTGAATTTGAATTTTAATTGTTTCTGTAACCTAATATCTTGTTCAATTATGTCTACCCACATTTAAGATAAAATAGATGGGGATAGTCCTAACTCAAATATCCAAACGCCTTATATATTAATTAAGAGTTTAGATCCTTCCTTTTACCAAAAAAAAAAAAAAAAAAGAGTTTAGATCCTACGGAAACATTTACACCTGTACATAAATGCGAAAGGAGTCTATAGGGTATATATTTTATGATTCTCTACGAGAAATAATTATGTTCGAGTTGAAAACATTATATCATATTAGGGCGAGTCGAAAACATTCATATCATAGTATCTAGGGAAATCATAATCTCCTTCAATAGGAGAGAGAAAAACTTTCCTACACAAATTCATTTTTTGTGCCAATTAAATTTTTTTTTTCTAATATAAAATGTGGAACCCACTATTTAATTTGTCTCTACTTTTATTCTCTTATATTTTCATACAACCTAATCACTTAAAGTAACCTAAACCCTTTTATTTGAGCCTATTCTCTTTTTGCACAGTAATCTTTTACTCGTGGCTATTTTTTTCATAGACTCCATTTAGCTGACCATCCTACATTGATCCTACATTGATCGATCCTCCAGGAACACGAGTATGTGTTGAGGAGTCATTATCTCATTATTTACAAAGTTACACACTCTTACGCAGTTACAAGAAAAGCAGAGTAAATTCGGCCCGGTCCGGTCCGGCCCGGCCCAAACAAGTGACGAAAGGGTGTTCCCGCTCGCATTTTAAATGCCCGCCCCTGCACCCTACGTGTATGGTAGTCACATTTCACGCGCCACACACACTCTCTCTTTCTTCTGAACTGATAGTAAAAAAAAAAAAAAAAAAAATCTAAATATTGTGGTGAGTGAGTTGCATTATTGATTAGAGAGAAGAGAGTGATTTATTAAAGAAGAAGAAGAAGAAGAAATTGTTGTGATGATGATGGATTCACCTGAACCTTCTAAGAACAATGACAGTTCTTCTGCTTCCACCGTCAACACTTCTTCACCGGAATCTCCTCAAGTTCAAGTAACTTCACTTCTTAATTCCTCACTCACTTTTTTTTTTCTTGTACGTTTGTTTTCATTTTTCTTTTGACTTCGTTTTTTTTTTCTTTTACTTTCCCTTTTTTTATTGTTCTTCCAAGTACAGTGATTAATGGATTCTGATTAATTACTTTAACTTAGGGCTTTGAACGATCTCATAATTTAGGGTGGTAATGTACCGTTTTGACTCACTGGAATTGAGTGTTGTGGTGCAATTCTTCTTTTCTCGTTAAACAGTTCATTTAATGAATGAATTCTTGGAAGAAATTTGTTTGGAAATCGGAAAATGATATTTGTTTAAGATCTCACTTCGTTTGCAATTAATAATATGTATAGTGTTTAATGGTTTGTGAATCTTACCTCATATGATTGGATTGGTAAATCAATTTTCTTTTGCTCATGCCTCTTATAAACCCATCACTACTAAAATTCACAGGCATTGCTTTTTTCTTTTTCTTTTTTTCCCTTACAGGCTTTTTTTTATTAATTGATTTGTTGATGATGCTCTACCCTCTAAAGTTTATGAACCCATACCGTGTTATTATTGCATAAAATGAATGATGAAAAGAAATAAAAGACCATCAATTGTGTATGTATTAATAGACTTTGGAGGATTGCTGCATGTATGTATTGTGATGCCACACATTGATTATCATCATCTGGTCCTGGTCCTGGTCCTGGTCCTGGTCCTGATTCTTGAATCATCTTTTTTCTGTTTAAAGACGTCTACAGCATTATTTAGTTATCTTATAGTATCTTCGGACTGTTTCATTTCATTTGCAGTATCATGAATCTCACGTATCACCTTTTTAATTTCAGGAATCCCCCTTTCATAGATTTGTGAACAATTTATCTCCAATAAAACCTGTCAAGGCTTGTCATGTGGTACAAGGTTTTGTTGGACTCAATTCTCCACCTATTGTATTCAAATCACCACGTATTAGTTGTCACCGTGAAACACAGTTCTTGGAAAGGTTTGTGATTTAAATTGTGTGTGTGTGTTTCTTTTCTTTCTATTTTATTTTTTATTTATTTTTGGTTTTGGGAGAGAGAAAAAGAAGAGGGGGGGGAGGAATGACAATGCACCGGCCGATTGTTGACAAAATTTGTCCATATCAGGCCTCAAGTCACTCGGTTACCCAGTGGAGAAATATCTCAAAGTGATAATGGAGGCAACAGTCTTGTTGAAGATCCTGGTGATTCCAAGAAAACAAATTCTCAACACCTACTGCCGGAGAGGACTATAACTGACACTCAGAAGGATTTTGACATAAAAAATGATGCAAATACCCAACACTGCAGTCCTCCACCATCTGTTGATGAATATTTGGCTGATCCTGGGGATATTGATCAAATTTATTCAGTCAACCCAGATGTGGAACAATCAACTGATGCAGCTGAATCGCTAAGTGACATAATTCAGTCAATAACTCAGTCAAAGGAAATTATATTAAAATTTGATAGAAAAGATGGTCCTGGTGATAAAGCAGTAGAAACTTTGCCTGTGTCGGAGGAATATAATAAGGTTTATCAAGAAAAGCTTGCATACGTTGAAGAACCTGAAAAAATAGAAGGGGAGGTAAAAGATGTTGAAAGGGCTTCTCAAGAGAACCCAAAGTTAGAGTCCAATTTATCTGCAGATGTTTTTGAGAAACAACATAGTCACGATTCACTTCCCCAGGTAACCATAGGTTCTTGCTGTCTATATCTGTAATATTGATATAGGGCATTCAGTCAATATTTATAGCTATGATTAGTGTGACCTAGATGTCTTTCAGCCTTTCTTTTATTATTTAACTTCAAAATTTTAAGCTTCAGTGTGCAGGAAATGAACTACCTGATCATAATGATTCTACACCACAGTTGATGGGTGATCCTCTGCAGGATGTTAACGAAAGTGAAGATTGCAACGGGATGGTGTCAACCTCACATGTAGGTGCAGAGCAAGTCTCGCAAGATGGTTCTGAGGTATGCATCAGACTTTTTGTATATGTGGTTTTTTTTTTTTGGTGTGTGTGTGTGTGTTGGCGGGGGGGTTTATTGTGGTCCTCTGGAGGCAGGTTAATTTTTGTGTGAATTTGGCCATCTTTTAATGCTTTTTTCTCTCTCCTAGAGTGCTGGCGTGAGTCTTATGTCTCTTTTTCTATACTTCTAAGCTGAGTAGATTCTTTCAAGATCAATTATTATAGGCTTGAGAGCTTCTATTTTTTTACTTTTTATCATTTGGTTCCTATTAACAAATATCACTAATCAAGAGAAGAGAACAGTACATGTACTTTATTGACAGTCATTCTTTGAAATCTAATGCTTTGGTGATCTAGTTTGTTTATGGAGCTTTGCATGCATCATGGCAGGAACTTTTTTAAGAAAATTAGCAGCAGTGGTATACTCCGTATCTCTGGCGGATGAGTAACTGTAATCAGACATCTCTAGTTAATAATTTCGCTCCACTTTTCTGCTTACTAAGTTTTCTTTCCTTTTGAGCTTTGAAAATTTGTGAATATGTGGTAATTGCATTTCCTCAGGTAATGAAGATTGTTAAAAAATCTGAGTCCCGATGAGATATCACATCATGGACTGACGGTTTAGGGTATCTCCTAGGATAAGAACTAAGATTTTCATTCATGAATATATCTTTGAACATTGAAAATATTTTGAACCGAGACTTTTCAGCAATAATTTGCTTGCTAAGAGATTTTAGTCATGTCGTATGAGACTGTTGCGTTCTAGTGGCATTATCTACTTTGTGAATGACTAATTTATAATAAAATTTTCATAGGACAATGAATTGCCTGATTATCAGGAATTTGTCTTTTTTTGGTTTGAGTCTATAAAGATTTTCTTTGTGCAATAGAATAATTATTACAGTCAATGTAGGCTAGTCTAAAGCATCATGGCATTCCTAGACGCTGCCTACAATTTGAGGAAACTGCTTCCAATGCTCTTGGAAATAGTAAGTCTCATATGGAAATGAATGCAACTTCAAGCGAAATAAAAATGGTCATGCTGTCCGAACCTGTCACTTCCATTTTTCCTCAACGAGGTAGTGGAAACTTTCCTGTAACAAGTTCCAAGCCATCAGGTATTGGGTTGCATTTAAATAGCATCATATATGCTATGCCAGCTGGTAGTGCTGCAACTACAGTCATGAGATTATCAGATGGTACACGGGGGATGAAATCCACATCTTCAATAATAAGCTTACCTAAAGTGGAGAGCATGAAGAGATCCTTAATTTTGTCAAATACGGATGGCCAATCATTAGTTGATACTGGAAATGAGAGCCATGAAATTGATGCTTCAATAACTGCAGATTCTTTCATCTCTGAGTCTTCTAGCTTGATAGAACCTGCCGCTTTATATCCTGCAAGTGCCTATGATAAGAGGAAACTAAGCCCTCCAGATGCTGGACCTAAGGAATTTGACGAACCTAGCACCAGCAAGAAACAGTTAGTTCTTGTGATCTTTCTCGTAGTTCATAATTTTATTCTTGATATGTTTTGTTGTATCACCAAATTTTGTGTTGCTTTTTAGGAAGAAAACATCAATCACCACTGATAAAAATGGCTGTAAACGGTGCAACTGTAAGAAGAGTAAATGTTTGAAGCTGTAAGTAAATTATATATGTTTTGGTATATGTCACTTTATATGATATGTGCAATATCTATGTATTTTAATTTGAGTGCTTGGCAGTTATTGTGAGTGTTTTGCTGCCGGATTGTATTGTGCCGAACCTTGTTCTTGCCACGGCTGCTTTAATAGACATGAACATGAAGATAAGGTTGTTGAGACAAAGCTACAAATTCAATCCCGCAATCCAAATGCTTTTGCTCCCAAGATTACTGCCGAAACTCCGTCAAATAATATGGTATAAGATCCTCATATTTTGCTTTTATTTATTTTGCGGGTTTCAGAAGTGAATTGATTGTTTAATGTGCTCTCCGCAGGAAGATGTGAATCTGACAACACCGTCATCGGCAAGGCACAAAAGAGGTTGCAATTGCAAAAGGTCAATGTGTTTGAAAAAATATTGTGAATGTTATCAGGTTTGTATATTATGTCCATTTCTATGCGTTCTAAACATTCCAGCAGTTTAATCTCCCGTGTCCGCTGTTAACACCATTTTTTTAATATTTGAAAAAGGGTGAAGTTGGATGTTCCAGTGGATGTCGATGTGAGGGATGTAAGAATGTCTTTGGCAGAAAAGAAGGTTAGAATTTACATTATGAATTTCTATTTTAAATTATTATTGCATCGGAAAATATAATTTAATTTTTGTCTGATAAATAGAAATGATATGAGATGAAATTTGGAGGTTTTGATGTTATTTAATACTCAACCTTCTAAGGAAAAGTGCTGAGACCAGCACGACTTCGCTTTTTTAGTGATATTTGGTATTGAATCAAGAACCTCAACCCAAACCCCACCTACCACTAAGTCCAGGTGGCTTGCTAGCGAATATGTTTGGTCATGATGGTCATACAAATGTCACTCCTTTGCTTTATGGCGCCTGTAAGAATCTGCAATGCACTTTTGGAGTTGGTCGTTTGTTGTGAAGGAACTTTTAAATCTCACCGATTAATTCAAGCATGATTAAAATTATAGCCGTGAATTTATTTGAATGCCAAAGCATGCGGGAAGAGAGGACACAGTTCATTAAGATATGCAGCTAAGAATGTTGGTTAATGTAATACTCGTTTTTTAAATTCAGATTATGTTGCATTGGAGCATGCTTTTAGAAGAGAAAGGATGACCAGCAGTGTTGAAAAAGGATCGGATAGCACATTTCGCACTAAACTGGAAATGGTGGCAAGCAAGACAGATTTGTTAACAACAGAGTTGTATGATCTACCCCGCCTCTCACCTCTAACGCCATCGTTACAGTGCTCTGAGTAAGTTTGCTTTCACTATAAATCTTTCTATTTTTGATAGAATAAAAAAATTATAATCCTGAGTATTTATAACGACTCTGCCTTTGAACTTTGATTGGCCTTTCTCCATTTGTCCAGCCAAGGCAAGGAGGCTGCAAAATCCCGACTTCTTTTAGCAAAATACTCTCAATCTTCCGAAAATTTAAACAGCAGTCTTGCTCTTGTGGAAACGAATGAGATGTTAGGAACTGCCTCCTATGATTCGCAAGTTGATTGCAACAATGTGGACAACATATTGGATCAATCATCACCAAAATGTAATTCAGTTGTTAACGTACTTCAGCTTACTCCTCTGTCGAATCATGAGTCAATGTCTTGTGGTTCATCGTTCTCTCCTAAGACAAATGAGTGGACAAACATTCCACAAGCCCGACTCTCCCATGGATGTATTCGCCATTTATCTGGCGGCTCTCTTCGTTGGCGTGGTTCACCAACTACCCCAAGGTCTACAGTAGATGAAACACCATATTTACAGTGTTTTGAATCAGATGGCAGGCTCCCTGGCATTCTAGAAGATGAAACTCCTGATATATTGAAGGAAGCTTCAACACCTATCAAGCCTGTGAAAGCAAATTCCCCTAATCAAAAGCGAGTTTCTCCTCCCCACAGTCATCTACACGGAATTGGGTCAAGCTTCTCAGGAGGCTTGAAAAGTGGCAGGAAATTTATATTGAAAGCTGTACCTTCGTTCCCACCATTGACCCCTTGCATGGATTCCAAAGACAATGGCAATGAGGATTCGGGTAACAAAGCCAGCAAGTGACAGACAATCCCCAAGCTAAAGGACGCCCTTAATATGAGTGTTATACAGAGAGAAGGTTTATGTAATCTGGTATGATGGTTGGCATCTTCTCTGGTACGGGTATGTTGACAAAGCTCTGTTTTCTTGTTTTCTTTGTTTCAAATGCTTTAGAATATTATCATTTTAGTGATACTTTTTCTTGATTGTGGCAACAGGTTCCCAGGTGACTTATTGTGTGAACTATCAATGCAAAACTGAAGTTAAGACTACATCGTCATCCGATGTATATTTTTAAGCATTTTGAAAGTTTTGGTTTAGTGGGTCTTTTCGTGGAACAAAATTTTCTTCGTCTTTCCCCCCCTTTGGGTATGAATGCTATTTTGCATATCTCATTCTTAAAGGGAAGTTGGTCATGTTAATTAGGCTAAATAAAACTTCGCTCATGAGCACATAATTGATTGATAATATATATAGCTGCAAATGGATACTAGCATCTTATCTGTGGGGCTCCTACTTCGCCTCGGCCGTTTCTTGTTCGCAAGATATGGTGTACTGTTCCTAATTGTGGTATTCAAGGAATTAATCTCCATCTGTATGTTTTATTTTTTTCAAAGTTCAAAGAATGACTTTTTTTTTTTTTTGATAAATGAATTCAAAGAATGACTTAATTGGTTCGTGAGTTATCCAAAATATTTTTTATTCTAAATCTCAAAATAACGATCGTTTTCATCTCATGAGAAACACTTTTCCATTTTTTTTATCACTTTTCCATTATTTTTTTAGAAAGAATATCTTTATTAGAATATATTTAGAATATCTTTATTATATATAAATATCTATTTCCTTATTCATTAGGATTTAGGTTAGATATAAGCTAAGCCCATTAGTATTTCTTTATATATTGTACTCTCATGAATCAATTCAATATACATATTTATCTCAATGTTCTTCTCGTCTCTTGTTATTTTACATGGTATCTAGAGCCTAATAAGAGCAATCATTGTTCGCCTTTCCTTATTCTTTTTCATAACTTTAATATGGTAGTAGAGAGATATCACTCTCCGTGAGGGATTGGTTTTCCCGTCTGTTCTCTTTCTATCTTTCTCTCTCTCTCAGCTTCTCTTAGTTTCTTCTCTTCCATCGAAGACCCAATCACCATAAACAACTAGCACCGGCCAAAACCATCTCTGCCTCTGCACAGTAGCAGTTCACGTCTTCCCCGCGCGCTTACCGTCATTCAAGCCGCACCTCCGGCCGCATCATCTTTTTTTCTCCAGTCGAATCTTATTTCTTCCGGCTGTGTTTTCTTCTTTTTCGGTAATTTATTATTTTGATTTTGATTTTCTTTTATGGCTTGTATTTGACCAATTTTATTTATTTCCACATATGTTTGTGGTGTTATTCAAATTTGATTTGGTTTGTATTTAATTTATTTTTGTCATTGTTTGACTTTATTTTGGCCTCTTATTCAGGGGGAGCATTTATCTCTGTTGTTGTCTGGTCCGCGAATTATTCCAGTTACATTGGTTCCGTCGGCTTGTATTCCAGTTGCAACAATGTCTTTTTCCCATTATCTCTGTTGTTGCCTGGTCCGCGGATTATTCCAGTTACACTGGCTTCGTCGCCTTGTATGCCAGTTGCAACAATGTTTTTTTCCCATTATCTTTATTGTTGCCTGGTCCGCGGATTATTCCAGTTACGCTGGCTCCGTCGGCTTGTATTCCAGTTGTAATAATGTCTTTTTCCCATTATATATGTTGTTGCTTGGTCCGCGGATTATTCCAGTTACACTTGGCTTCGTTGGCTTGTATTCCAGTTGCAACAATGACTTTTCCAGCTCTTCAGACTGATATTCGTTCCAGTTGATTTGATGTTGATTTCTCCGACTTATATTCCAAGAAGCTTTGTTTTATTTTTCTTTCTTCCCAAGATGAAGTGCCCCTCCATCTTGAGGGAGAGTATTTGAGATATAGATAATATTTTGTTTTAGTTTATTATGTTTGTTATTTTTCTTTAGGGTGAGTTGTAGAGTTGTTACAACACCACTCGTTTATTTTATATTTCTTAGTCTTTCTCGTTCAAGCTTGTTGCTTATGATCTATACGCTCCAGCTTGAATGAGAGTGTTATAAAGAATATCTTTATTAGAATATCTTTAGGATATCTTTATTATTTATAAAGATCTATTTCTTTAATTCATTAGGATTTAGGTTAGATATAGGCTAAGCCCATTAGTATTTCTTTATATATTGTACTCTCATGAATTAATTCAATATACAAATTTATTTCAATGTTCGTCTCATCTCTTGTTATTTTTACAATTTTAATCTGTGAAATATTTGATTAACATTATTTTAATTTCTACAAAATGGTTGATATCAATTAGTTCCTGAATAGTGTATAAGATGCGAGATTAAAGAATTAAGTTAAAGTTATTTCTTAATACAGAATAGTTAAATTGATGTCAATTTTTTCATATGATTGAAGAATTAAATTGGTGATACTTTTTAATATTAAATGATGTCAACTTAATTTTTCATGTAGTGTTTTAAAACTCGACTTAGTCATCGACTTATTTGTCAAGGTGTAGGGTCAATGATTTAGTCGGGTTCAACCGGATTTTAAAATAATATAATAAATATTAAATTATAAATATTATGTCTAACAAATAAAAATGATTAAATGGTAACTCTCCCCATCCTCGAACAAAGGGACTCAAGTGGTCATGATTGGTTCATCTTATTGATACCAGTTCGATAACATGACCGATCCAATGTCCAGTTTGAACCAGTGAGGACATCGGGTCACCGAAATCTCGGTCGACTCGGTCGGTCCCACACGTGTTTTAACACACTAATTTCTTGGACTAAAATAATAAGACTTTATTGTCTTATTTTGACTAAATTAATTAAATAAATATTTAAAGTAGCAAAGTGACGGTGCTTACATATTTGAAGGATGGAAATAAAGAATTTACTAATATTTTTCAGCACCACATTTCATTTGTTTTACAATTTATTATGGTAGAAATTATAAAATTCAGAAACAAAACTAAAAGATAGATAAGAATAATAAGGCTAAATGAGAGAAAATGATATTAGCATTTAAATAAAGAGAACAGCAAAACAAATTAATTAACTCAAACTCAAATTTAATATGGTAAGGAAGATATGTAGGAAAGGAAGGCCTTCCAAAGTCCACTTCATTTCATTGCCTTCCCAAACTTATGTAGCCATAGAATTCAAGAGAGGTTTGGAGAGAGATTAACATTTGAAGCAAATTTATTCCGTAATGCTACTTATCACAAAGCCAAAGTAGTTGAAGCAAATGATCTGTTTCAGACAGGGGGAAGTAATTCGGAAAACAAGGGTACAGAAACTCATTTATTGGACTTTCCATGCTGAGTACTGGGACTAGTTAAATGTAGATGGTTCTAGTGCCTTGGGAGTTTACTAGTAGGGCTTTTCAAAAAATCTTGGGCAACGGGAGCTCCTTAAAAACTGAACTATGTGCAAAATTAATTCTTTGATATCGGGACAAAAATCAAATTGTGACTATTTATCCAAAATATTACGAGAATGTCATGTCCCGAAATTTTTTACCAAACTGTCACGTCATTAATATCACTACAACACGTGGCGATTTAGGATTGGCCACGTGGCAGCAGCTCCTTGGCCACGTAAGCCGTTGCGCAGTGCAGCAAAATTACGTGGCAGACAACTCCTGCCACAGTTTGCCACGTGGCCAAAAACGCTAGGCTGCGTGGTATCTTAGGTGGAAAACCGGTTGCATTGCGCAACGTGTTACGTGACAATCGTACAGTCACGCAACGCATGTGTGACACATGTCACACTATGGTAAACCAGCTCCACTGTGTAACATGTTATTTGGCAACCGTACAGTTACGCAACGTATGCCTGACACGTGTCAGCACACGGTGAAACCCGTTAAGCAGTGCAGAGCTTTTACACGTGGCCCCACTACTCACAAAACCAGTCCCCCCACCCCACGGATAAATCTTCAGTGCTACTGTTGCACCTATACTAAGTACATTCTATCAATGAGAGCATTACACACCAGAGGAGAGAAAAAAAATTTGGCAAAAAAAAATAAATTTTGGTGAGATATCATATTTTTATTGGTGAGATGCACTGAATCTTTGGTACTGTTATTCCCACCCCACCCCTTTCCCTCTCTCTAGTCCCCTTCCCTTTCCCTTTCCCTCTTCCTCTCTCTGGTCCCCCTCTTTCCCTTTCTGTTTCTGCTCCCAGCATTCATTCTTTCCTCTCTTTTTTTATTTTGCTTTTTCGTCTGCTAGTAGTTAGTCCCCCTCCCCCTTCGTCGCATCCAGTCTTGCCTAGGTAAGAATTTTTTTTTTTACATTAATTTTATTGATTATTTTAATTTGTGTATTTTTTTTTTTTGTTTTGTAGATTCTCTGTTTTACAACCGGTGTCCATTGCCCGTATAGGTTAGTAAATTTTTTTTTGCAGTATAATTTTATTTATTGTTTTAAATTTAAGTTATGTTATTTTATGTGATGTATTGGATATTAATATTGTAATTAAATTCTAGGATAGGTGATGTATTTATATATTTATTATTTTATTAGTCTAGTTTATTAGGCCTTAGGATAGATAACATTATTTAAAAATATAGGAGTGTCTAAATAAATCATGTAATCTAATCTATGTGTGTTAATTAATTTAAATTGATATAGGAGTATTAATTTAATTTAATTTAATTCTAAGTTAAATTATTTTACACTGTTAAGGTATTTAATATAAGTTATGAGTGTTAATGAATTTAGTGAAGGCCGTGTTTTGTTCATTAATGTAGTTTAAATTAGTACAAGTTAAATTAAATTATTTTAAAATTATGAATTGATAATTTTTAGGAGGGTTAACTTAACTATATTAATTTAATTTATTTTAAGTTAAATCATTTGTAACATTTAAAAATTTTAATATAATTGAAAAGTGTTAAAGAATTAAAATAAATTAAATTAATGTTAATTATTTTAGTCTAATTCAGTGTATATTCATTTTAATTATTTTAAAATAATTAATTAGTTATTTTTAGGGGCGTTAACTAAATTAATTTAATGTAGTTTGTGTTATGTTAACAATTTGTGAACAGTTACGTTAACAATTTCTGAACTGTTACGTTACTTAATTTAATCTAGGGTTGTTAATTAATGTAATGTACATTAACCAAAGTGAAAATGAGAGTAAATTTACTATTCAAGCATCATCTGAATTTAACCCTCGAAGTGTTTAAGAATTGATTTTTTTATTTTTTTTACTTTAATGTTCAAATTTCTTAGTTTCAAAATTATCATTATTAATTACCCACTTAAATATTTAAATATCAATATTAAAAGGCTTGATTATAAGTAATTTTTTAACCTATTTAAACTTGTTTGCAATTAACTAATACTGAAAATAATTTTATTGGATTAGATTAAGAAATCAAATATTATTTTTAAAACTGATACTAAAAAAGGAAATTTAAAATGATTTCAAATTAATTCTTATATGGAGAACTCATTAAACATTCTCTATCCATAAGGACCAACATTCTTATAAAAACTGATTCTTAATTTCTTAAAAAAAATTAAGATTCAACTACTTAACAAATAAAATTTATAAGGACCAACATTCGAATAAGTAAAACAATATAAAGATCGAAATTTTAATGTCAGGAAATAAAATATAAAGAGTAAAAATATATAAACTATTATTAAAAGTGGAGAATTATATTTATAAATTTTTTGTTTACAAACTACATTATATACTCTCTGGAGAATACTAAGTTACATTATGTTTTTCCGGAAATACATACTATAATTTATAAAAATTTGTAAATGGATCATTCCCCTTAATGAAATTGTAAAAATGAAAACTTAAATAAGAAAATTATTATAATATAGATTGCTTAGATAATCCAAAAAATATATAATGGAGTTGATAAATAGTTGAAGTATTAAGTGGGCCACTTCGGTGAGGAAGACACGTAAGCCCAATTTGTTCATTTGATGTGCGTTAATTAGGGGCCCAAAGAACTAAATTTTATTGTCTCTTTTTTTTTAAAAAAAAAAAAATAAAAAGAAAAAAGAAAAAACCAGACACGTGCATGCGTATCAATGCTAAAAATCAATATTCTCCCCTTTACAATCGCGAAAGCGATATGCAACACATAATTATTTCTATCCACATTTGTTGCAATTAATAAGGTCCCTCTATATTTTCCATACAAGTGGGTACCATCTATCTGGATAACAGGCTTACAATAATTGAAGACATTGACACATTGTTTGAAAGTCCAAAAAACCCTGTCGAACACCTTACGAGATTGATCCAGCCGGTTGTCAACAAAATGATCGTTTAAATCCAACTTATAGACATCTCCAAGCAAAAATTGCAACATATAATCCAATCATCTTGGCAAAAAGGCATATGATTCATCCCAATCTCCGTATATTTTGACAATTACCTTTTGCTTTGCCTTCTACGCCTTCCTATATGAAATATGAAACCCATGATTTGTTGCTATCCGTTCTTGGATTAGTGATATTTTAACATTGGGTTCCTCCCTTATCCTACAGGGTCGTCATAGCCGTATTACTGGCCATATGGGTTTACACAGTATGGTGCAGTACCTCTCACGGGGGTGCATGTATAACCATCATTTTACATAGCCCCACCTGCTGCCGGCCAGACTTTTCCATCGCCTATGGTGCCCGTGTACCATGGAGGGGGCAACAGCCAGAGTGCACATAGGATAAAGGACATTGTACACGATTACAGGCCCACATGGGAGCCCACTTACATTGCCACACCTACATCATTCTCCACTCGTGCGATGCAGCAACCCCATGGAGGTTCTTTTCCTAAGATGTCGCGAGAGAGTATAGAGCAATTGATGGCAGATGACAATGATCAGGACGGTGCTGATGAGGCCGACGGTGATGGTGGTATTAGGAGGAACTCGAGTAAGGAGGCTCGACTTCGATGTAATTAGTCACCGTTTGTGCATGATACCGGATTATGCGGGCGTGATCATTGGCCGAGCTAGACTACTGCTGTTATGTATGGCGATGGGTTGTGGATATTTTTTTCTGTTTGGTTGATTTTCGGTATATGTATGGCGGTGGACCATGTTTGACATGATTTTTCTTTTGTTTTACTTATTATGTATGGATATGCGAACCGTGGACATTTTGATTTTTTTTGGTTAGTGTAGTTATGCACGCGATCCGCCATGGACATTTTCATTAGTTTTTGGTTATCATGGTTATGTACGATGATGCATGTTGGACTTTTTGCTACTTGTTCGTTATCCTACTTATGTATGATTATGCACATTGGACATTATGAGATAATATAGGTTCTACTAAAAAATCAACATATATGAAATACTGGTAGATAAAACACATGTAACTGGATTCCGAGCGGGACAATTGCGCTTATTGTGCCCGACGATCCTACAAAAATTGCATCTTGTGCGAGTTGTGGTCCCTTCTCGTCTGTCCATCTCATTACGCATGCTATTGCTTTTAGGCCTTCGTTTATGACGCCTCATCGACACATCTAGGATTACAATTGGTCCAATAGTGAGTGGTATGAACTCTTAATTGCCGATTGGGTACCATTGTCATGAGAAAACCTGGCATTGATGTGCAGCGCTATAAGCGGGATCAATGTATTGCATTGGATCATGGTTTGCAGTTGTCCAAGCTTCTATAACATGGCTGCACAGGTACCTA
The DNA here is from genome assembly GCA_032173675.1 of Gastrolobium villosum. Lineage (NCBI taxonomy): Eukaryota > Viridiplantae > Streptophyta > Magnoliopsida > Fabales > Fabaceae > Gastrolobium > Gastrolobium villosum. The sequence continues at coordinate 153,989 of JAVKPL010007135.1, read as the reverse complement.
AATGCAGTAAATTCACCACACCGGCAGGTCCGATCAGGTAATAAAGTCGACCATTTTTTACCTCCACTGAGTACGCTGGTTGAACATCTCTTGGACCTCAAATCTTGACTTCTGAGGATCATAACATGTCACAAAATGTGTGGCAGCTTTTTGTTGATTTCCCAAATATGCTTGCCAAAGTACTTTGGTGAAATGACTACCTCTGGCCATCTCCTCGTGGGCCTCTTGCCCATGCTCAAGAAAGTATTGCACAAGACGCGCGTATATGAGACGCACCAAAGAAGTGATAGGGAAGTTTCTTGCGCCCTTGAAAATCTTATTAACACATTCCGCTAAGTTCATCGTCATGTGACCAAACCTTCTGCGCTCTGCATCATATGCAATACTCTATTTCTCTTTTGAAATTTGATCTATCCAGGCAACCATTTGTGGACTTGCTTCTTTTAATTTCTCTAACCCAGCATCAAAATCCAATCGCGGAGTTGTATAACCTGCATACAATAACAAAGATTGAAGCTATACAACATATTCCACAGCAGTTGTGAAAGAGTATATGAATAATTCAAAAAGAATACCTAACTTCTTCAATTGTTGCTTCAAAATGACATTATTGAACTTGTGGTTGAAGTTACTCGCAATATGTCGAATACAGTAAACGTGATATGCTCTGGGTGGTTGCCAACCAAGCGCTGTATTGTTGATTGCAGACAGTATGCCGGTATACATATCAGATATAAGACATATGCCTTCTTTTGTGTCACGTGCATGCGTATCAATGCTAAAAATCAATATTCTCCCCTTTACAATCGCGAAAGCGATATGCAACATATAATTATTTCCATCCACAGTTGTTGCAATTAATAAGGTCCCTCTATATTTTCCATACAAATGGGTACCATCTATCTGGATAACAGGCTTACAATAATTGAAGACATCGGCACATTGTTTGAAAGTACAAAAAACCCTGTCGAACACCTTACGAGATTGATCCAGCCGGTTGTCGATCGTTTAAATCCAACTTATAGACATCTCCAAGCGAAAATCGCAACATATAATCCAACCATCTTGGCAAAAGGCATATGATTCATCCCAATCTCCGTATATTTTGACAATTACCTTTTGCTTTGCCTTCCACGCCTTCCTATATGAAATATGAAACCCATGATTTGTTGCTATCCGTTCTTGGATTAATGATATTTTAACATTGGGTTCCTCCCTTATCATTTCTGCATGTCATAAAATAATTATTTAGCATTATCTCTATTCTAAAATATTAAAATAAACTGCAGACATTTGACATACCTAGGATCATTGAACAAATGAAGTTGGAGTCCAGCTGCTTGTGATTTTAAGAAAGGGTATGGTTTACACAGTTATGTTGGTTAACACATGCCAATAATCCACTCAGTGCTGGCCTTTTTATGTGTGCTCGCACCCTCCACGGACAACCGTCGTTGTGATTTTCACACACCATGATCAATCTTTTTGTATCACTTTTAGCTACAATGGTTGTATGGTACTCTGCCATGCAATATTGTTTTATAGCCATATGCACATCATGCTTGTTATCAAAAACCTGGTCTTTATACAACTCTTGACCCATTTGCCAGTTAGGTACTCGTGCTCCATCCATTGCCGGCAACTCCTGATCTGGGTGTGCCTAATTGATAGCCTTATAGTTGCCTATTTGAGACCAAAAAGGAACATTGTCGTCTCATGTATCAAGACATATCCGCCACAATCATTCAACATTGTTACATAAATATAATATTCAATTACTTTTAATGAATTCCAGTTACTAATTTGTCACCTGCGGGTCATGCCCTCCAACAATGCCCAGTGAAGGAGTTGGATGACATATGGCGGTGGACGGACATGAATTGAAATCGCCCTCCACATTGGTGTCCGATGAGTCACTTTCAAGAATAACCCCTTCATCCGTTCGGTCGTCTGAGCTGTATGTACAGCACGCCAGATCATACTTATCTTGGGTAGGATGCAATTCAAGTGACATTGGTACCAGTGGTGAGGATGACATATATCTATCTTCAGGACTCACCAACGACTCTCTATGCATGTCGATCGACTGAATGAAATGGTCAGAACGTTGATTGTTGCACTGTCCACCAGAGTCTATTTTCGCATACAACTCAATAAATGTGGAATCTGGATGTAGTTGAAATGCATCAACTACTAAGGCGATATCTTCATCTTTTACAATCTCCACCGGAACCCAATTTTCTTTACCTGAGGCACATCGAGCAGTTAAGCGAGACAGAGATTGACCACGTTGTAATCTCAATTTCTTGTATATTGTCTTCTTCAATTCATTAAAGCGACATCACGGGCTCATACGACTTCAAAAACTTGTCCATTAGAACCAAAATATTTTCTCCCATTGTAATTAGACTAATGCTATTATTGAATCATTGTTATCACTCATTTTGAAAAAAATTGGGTAAAAAAAAACACACAACAACAATTAACTGAAGAGAACGAATCCACATTGATGTAAAATAGAAAAGCAGAACAGAAATTAACTAAGGAGAACAAACACATAGTAAAATAAAAAATACTACAAAATTAACTGGTTTGAACAAACTCATATTGATGTAAAATAAAAAATTCAACCGAAATTAGCTAATAGAAAATGACACAATGAAGATGGATGAAAAGGGAGCGGGAGGGCTAAGCTAGTAAGTATCCACGTGTAAAAAAAAATGACACGTAACCAGCTATGCTGCATAGTGAGTTGTACACGTATCAGAAAAGTGACACGTAACCTACTACGTTGCATAGCGAGTTACAGACGTTTCAACCACCTAAGACGCCACACAACCCAACGTTTTAAGCCACGTGGCAGACTGTGGCAAGAATTGTCTACCACATAATCTCGCTACACTACGCAGCGGCTTACATGGTCAAGGAACTGCTGTCACATGGCCAATCCTAACTTGCCACGGGTTGTAGCAAGATTGATGACGTGACAGTTTGGTAAAATTTTCTGGAGGCGTGACATTCTGATAATATTTTGAGTAAACGGTGACAATTTGGTCGTGGCCCCTTTGATATCCTCGTCATGTGATGTTATTTTGATTATTAAAATGTTCCACAGAGTAGACACAGGTTAGGGAGGCAATCAGTGCCGGTTAGTTGGCCTGGCTCCTAAGATATGGAATCATACTTTATGACAAGCTTTGGGCAGCAGCCAATAAAAGATTAAAATTATTCAAGTCTGAATGAAAAAGTATAATTCAATAGTCATAAGCTTTAATCAAATGCGTGTTTACATCAATTAATTTTGAAATAAAAAAGCAACTTCATTTTACAACTCAAAAAGCAAAACAACTTTTGAATAATTTTTTTTTTCCACCAGTGTATGTTTTCCCCCAAACACGTCTAGCCTAAAATTTTAACGCACCTTTCTCGCATGAATAACCTATGATACACGGATACGGGACACGGAATATGACACAACACGTTAATTTTAAAAAATATCATATTTCGACACGTAAGGACACGTTTTGATATTAAATAAATTTTTTAATATATATAATATAATTTATATTTATACATATAAGAATCCATAATAAATCATATAACCAATCAAATATTTAAATTTAATAACATAAATATAAATAATTTTTTTATATTTTGTTAATTTTTCATGTCAAATTTCATAACAGAAAAAATAAATTTATAAATTATTTCTTTTATATTTAGTTAACAAAATAAAATTAAGATTGTTTATCAAAAACAAAAAACAAAAAAAGAATTAAGATTAAAAAAAAAATGTGTCCGAGCGTGTCCTAATGTTGACCGCATGTCCAAAAAAATTGACTGCGTGTCATAATGTATCGGAGAGTTGATCGCGTATCCCTAAATGTTGACTGCGTGTCGGACGCGTGTCCGTATCGGACACCGACACACAAATTTTTTTAAAATGAAGCGTGTCGGTGCTTTCCGGTGAATAACCACAAAGCTCACATTCCAATATCAAGTGCGAAATACTGGCTGCGAATTATAACCAAGTTTACAAGCGACTGTAGAATATGATACTTTAAGTACGAAATAAAAAAGATCAAGTGCACGTTCTATTTTAATAATTTTTTAGAAAAAATATTTCAAAGGCTCTCTAAAGCAAAATTTTAATCATATGATATTTCAAACACAAAAACTAATCTAAACAAAGTTAGAGATCACAAATTACCCAGTTATTAAACATCCAATATATTGAAATACAAATCAAGAGTTTCACACCTAAATTAGATTTACCCGCAAAACGTATAGGTCAAAATTCTAAATAAATTCAACTCAAATGTAGTACCACATCCGACCTGTCTCAGATACACAACTAAAACTGCACTCTAGTCTGACATGTATAGTCGTCTTTAACTTATTCTAGTAATCATCTTTAAACATGACATTTCAATTAAACAAACGAAAGGAAAAAAAAGGACCTAAAACCTTGGTTTATAAAGGAAACATGTAACATTGATGAATTCCAGCAAGCAAAGCAAAAGGTGGAGTTTAAAAATAGAAGCCTCCAGCTCATTAAAAGTGACGGTTTCACTAGAAATTCCTGACCTAGCATTTCACCTTTGGCTTGAGTCGGGAGAACCATCTCCATAAGAGACTAGGCCTTTCTTTCCAGCCGGGCTTCCAGACGATGACCTTGACATGTTGCCTCTGCTTGCTTTTCGTGGAGATTGTGATTCCACTGAAGACCTGGATCGTGATGGACTCCTGCTCTGGGATGATGCTATGTGCCTCTCTGCACGAGGAGAGGCCCGAGAACGTGGATCAACCGGTGAATGACTACGAAATGGGCTACGGCTTCGGCTATATCGTCGAGCTCGGTAACGTGGGCTACGTGATACAGATGGCGTCCTGCTCCTCCTGGTTCGGTACCTAAATATAGGTTTTCACATAATCATATGCACTCTATTCACCGGGCATGGTGCTATCATTATTAGTCAGTGGCATAGGGACCAGAAAGTGTAGTAACAATGAATCAAATCATTATGAGAGGTAATCTTAATAAATCATGCCTCTAATACAAGATTTACTACGAAAATTTAAGAAATGCAGTTCTAGGAAGTTTGAAAAAAAAAACCTTGGCGGAGTTCTTCCGCGTGGCTGTGGGCCCCTATAACGCCTAGGGGAGTACCTTCTGTAACCTGAATATCTGAGAACAGAAAGTGGAAGACATTTAACTCTCTCCATACCACCTTAGTATGATGACTAATTAGAAACCATATACAACTACCAGTTTACCTGTCACGGTCACTTCTTCCATTATAGCGGTCACTTCTTCCATTATAGCGGTATGACCTCACGGGCGACCGAGAGGGCGTTCTATACCTTCTAGCATAAGAGTATCGTTCACTGAAACCTCTTCCCCTTCTGATACGTTTTGGTGAAGCATCAGGAGACACGCTCCTTGACAAACTTCTCCCATGAGGTGTCCTTTCCCTACGGACAGGGCTACGACTCCTAGAATAACTCTGGCGATTGCCTCTGCTAAGCACTCTAACTGGACTTTGGCTAATGCTTCTCAAAGGGACCCTGCCAGAGCTTCTGCTTAAGCTTCTGGCAGATGATCTAATTGGACTCCTGCTTAGGCTCTTTCTTGACACTCTTACAGGGCTTCTGCTGACCATTCTTCGTGATGATGCTTTGGGAGAATTCCAGCTCCGGCGACTCCGAGAAAGGGATCTTACAGGGCTCTCGCGGAAATTTCTACGATCGCGAGATCTAACGGGGCTTCTACTTACACTTTCATTATCACGAGTTCTAACAGGGCTCCTACTGATACTTCTCTCCTTCCGGTCCCTCACTGGGCTTCTGCTGTTTGGACTCCTGCTAATGCTTCTAACAGGACTTCTGCTCAATCTCCTTTTTGGACTAACGCTTGGGCTTTTGCTCTCACTCTTTGGACTAGTACTCATTTTCTTACTCATGGTTTGCTTAGGACTCATGCTTCGGCTCCTGCTCATCAACTTTTAATAAAATACCAGATCTGGAAGAAATGGTAAGCATAAGAAATAACTGAGGTGTGACAAGATTGGAAAGTAGACCTAGATTTGCCTGGATGATCATCCATCACGTCAGGCTGCCTCTCTTCACCTCTGTCAGATCTATGGTTGACCCCAATGCCGTTGCTATGCCGCTCTCCATTTTCCTTTGAGAATTCCTCCTCTAGCATACCCACTTCCTCCCTCTTTTTAAGATGCATGGGAGGTAATTCTTTCTCTACGACTAAGGGAGACTGAACTTCAGCTGCTGCAAAATATGAAGAAAGTTGAAGGAAAGACATGTCCCATTACACACACTACCCAAAGAACAAAACTAAAAAAACTAAAATAAAAGGGGCAGGTTATATTTACAAACTTTTTTGTTTACAAACTACACTATATTCTCTCGGGAGAACACTAGTTTCATTATGTTCTCCCGGGAGAAGATAGTGTAAATTGTAAAAAAAATTCAAAAAAATTTGTAAACGGATCCTTCCCCAAAATAAAATAATCTATGCAATAGCATAGTCCACTTACACAAGCTATAACTTTGTTGAAGCTACATTTAAGTGACCTACATGACAGACCCAAAAAAGACCGGCAAAAGGAATTTTATTCATACAAATAGCATTTACTTTATATTTCCAATTCAAAGACAAAGTTTAGACGACTTCTTCCCTAGCTTACAATTGATGAACAATTGAAGGAAGGTAAAAAAAAGGAAAGGGGGGGTACTCACAAATATAGTATTATCAAGAGAAAGGTACAAGATTAGCCACATCAGAAAGCACACTCTCCCTCCAAGTAGATATCAGACAATTGGTCCTAGATTGACTTCATTTTTTCTGTAAAATGCAACCCAGAACTAGGCCCATAATCAACAATCCCCACCCCCACCCACCACCCTGGGGGCCCCAAGGGGAAAGAACAAAGGACCCTTGCAAATTTCTAGCTTATATTTAAGAATTTTGCTCCGTCGGAGACAAGTACAGGTAAAAGTTGATGTAATATATTTGGATAAACTATATCACATAAATGCAATGAACTAAAAGTTGAATGAATTCAAAATTACCATTTCTCTGAGAATGATCTTTATGCTTCTGATTTCTCCCTTGAGCATCAAGACTTTTGCTATCAGAGCTATTGTCACTCTTAATTTCACTATCTGAATCAGTAAGACTGCTCGATTCCCTAACACCACACAACAGAATCTCAGTGGTAACCACAAAAATTGTTGAAACCATGTAGGACTTGTTACATTAAAAAAAAATCACAACCCCTTCAATGCAATCAAAATGTCTGGTCGAGCACAATGGGTGCAGGTAAATTCATGTAGTTTAATAAATATGATTTTCATACAAATAAGCAGCACACATCATATAGGCTGCCTCTTTCACATACTATTAGAATACAATGAATTTTGAGACCACAATATCTATTGTGGCGATTATAAGTTCTTCACAAGCAAGCAAATAGGACCGGAATCTGGAGTCCATAAATCATCAACAAAACCAAATTTTCAATTAGATTAAATACCTTCTTGATCTACGCTTTGATCTTTTATCTCGTTTCCTTCGTCTCTTGTCTCGGTGTTTATCTCTTCTTTTTCCTTGTCGGTGTTTATCTTTCCTGGACCTCTTTCTCTTCCTCTGCCTGCCGTCGCTGGAGGAACTAGTATAAGATGATGAAGACACATCTGAGTCAGAATCACTATCACTTTCTGAAGATTCCATGTCTGAATCTGAAGTACTATTCGATTCTGACGAGTAGTATTTTCTCCTTTTCCTTCTGTCTCCTGAAGATTTTTTGTGCTTTACCTTCTGTCGTGCTTCATGACTATGGGCTTCAGAAGATCCATCCCTTCCTAGTTTTGATTTATTTATCTTCTTTCCATCTACAAACATAAAGATTCAAATCAACAGATGAAATATATTTAAAGAGTTGGAAAAATGAATATAATACTACAGTATGCTTTGGAATTTAAAGAGTTGGAAAAATGTTCAGCAGATGATTTAGTATTTAAGTATCATCTTCGAGTTACGGGTAGAACTTAGTATTCACCAAAATGGGCTAAGGAATTCTCACCCTCATTATATTCACCACAATTAATTATTTTCACAGTTACAATTGGATGTCCTTCTTCATCACCCACATCTTCAATTTTCTTCAATATATTATGACCTTGCACAAGCTTGCCAAAGACTACATGCTTCCTGCAGAATGACCCCACAACCGAATAAGATAAGCAAGTTGAGCATTTAGTACCACTCACAGAAACAATGAGTCTACATCAGGATATTTTCCCTCCCACCCAATTTATAAATAGAACACAGAGTAAGTCCTCATTTCAATAAATAATTTAAATAAGTACTTGTTTGAGTGAATCATGTTAACTAAGCCCCATTGCCTTAAGTGCAATCTAAAATAAGCCAAATAGTGTTTGAATATATTCTTTGAGAATTGAGAAGCACTTAAGCAAAAAGAGAGTTTTGTCAATTCATTATTTTTTATTTAGTCAAATTATTATAAAAACAGCTACTCCCCAAACTGTTCTTAGCTTTCTCCATGGCTAATATTCATGAGGTTTAATTTTTAGCTTATAAAAAAAGCCCGCAACAGCTTATAATGGTTTCAGAAATGCAATCTAAAATAATCCAAATAGCATTTGAATATATGCTCTGAGAAGCACTTAAGCAAAAATACAATTTTGTCAATTCATTATGGTTAATTTAGTCAAATTATTATAAAAACAGCTACTCCCTAAACTGTGCTTAGCTTTCTCAATGGCTATTATTCATAAGCTTTAATTTTTAGCTTATAAAATTAAGCCTAAGATAGCCTATATGGGTTTCAGAAGTGATATTAATAATAAGATCATCCAAACAGTACTTAAATACTTCGTAAGAGCTTATTGCAGTAGATATGCTCAAATAAGCCGAAAATAAACTCATCCAAACAGGACCTCAAATACTAAATGTCACTAAGAGTGAACCAGATAAACAAACCTATCAAGATGGTGATCAGCTTTCAAAGTGATGATAAAATGAGAACCAAGAGTGTCACGATCAGTAATTGCCATGGATAGAAGGCCTGGAGCATCATGCTTCAGCCTAGGTGACTCATCTGAAATAAATCACAATGATAATTTTTAAGAAATACACAAACGTCGGGACATAATTTGAATGCAATACAATACTCATACTGTGGAATATGAGCTTGAGACCATAACTTAGCATTCTCACCTGGGAACTTGGAACCATATATGCTTTCTCCACCAGTCCCTGCAAAACACACAGGAAAATGTCATGCAGGAGTATAGTATAATGTACAACACATGCTGTATTTGGGATGCCATGCAAAAAATAAGTGATAACCATCAATGAGGTTAAGAGATTTTAAGACAAGCTTACTGTTCAGCCACATAACTAAAAAGTAAAAAAGAAAAGGCTACATGGATTGAGGACTCCTTTTGCTTTGTATTGGCACAAGATAAATTGGTAAATAAGAACACAACAATAATGACATGATTTCAACAAATAATCTAAAAAATGGAAGATAACAGATGAAGAAGTCCACAAGCAGATAAAAAAGCAAACCATAGTATGGCTATAATTTTGAAAATACTACTAGAGAGCCACAGTATAGCTATAGCAATATGTAAAAATTAACCCAAATAAGAAATTCAAATCACTTTCATACCCCCACTCAATGACAGGCCAATCTGTGTTCATGCAAAGGAATTTTATTATTCAGTTTCCTAATTGGCTTAGAAAAGAAATTACCATTGTCACACGAAACATGAAAATGGAACAAGGCTTGCAACTCGGACAACTGAATGATCAAATGATAAAACATAAAGAAAGTGACTACATATCTTGTATCAAATTGCAACCTTCAAAAACTGGAGAAATAATTCATAAAAGTAGGCAATGTATCCACAGAATACGTACCATTTCGATTGACAAAATCACCACCCTGCAAAAGGAAAACCAACCATTAACACACATAATCAAATGACAACAATGCATACAAAACTGGTTCAGTCATCACGAGGCTTATTAGAATTATGGCGATGAATAACTTAGTAAGTACAACCTTAAAACTATATCACAAGAAAAGCAGTCATGACCATCAGCCCTGTATCCTACAGAATAAACAAGAGTAACTGACTAAAAGAGGGGCTACTACTAAGCCATTTTCAACCACAAATATGAGAAGACACATATAGAACTACCAAAGAACGATCAAGAACGTAAGAAGAAACAATATCAACATACCCGCACAATGGAGCCTTTTACAATGTGATGGAAGAAAGAACCCTTGTAGTGCAGTGATTTTCCAGAATTTTGACTGACTCCTCTTTCTCCTGAACATAAAATGAAATATTTCAAAGGAAAGGGGGAGAGGAATCAGTTATTCATTGATTATGAAGACAAATTTTAATGCACATTTCACGAAAGCAAAATGCATAAGCATATCCAAGAACTTGTTTAGTCGGTGGATAAGTAACAGTAATGTTACATGGAATTTTTGCAAGGAAAAAAGGAGGGGTCCAATAAACAAATGCCAAAATTGAAGGAATTTTTCATGCAAATCAAATTTATTACCTGTACATAGTGCACGAAAATTCTCAGCAGTCTTCGGAGCTACATCATAAAAGAGCTGAGAGCAAAACATGACCAATCATTAGGTCGAATATAATAGCAAACACTAACGCATGCATCTATCATATAAAATAAAAATGTATAAAGAAGAATAAGTACCTCAAAAACCATCCTTTCAACAGGATCCCCATCTATGGACACATCCATAAACACCAGGGGATTTTTCTTCTTTGCCATTGTCTTACCAAACATTAAACCAACATAACCACTGATCTGAAGTAACAAAGCATCATTACACAAACACACAACCATTCATCAATAAGCAAACAAACACCAATTCTAGTTACACAATGGAACTACCCTGTTGCACTTTCAATCCTTAACAAGACAAGTTATCCAAAATATACATGAATTCACGTTTAACTTCACAGAGTAAATATACAGTGGACCCTAATGAAACAAGGTAACAGCAAATAACAGACACCCATACCCAAAGTAAGTGCAGAAACAAATTATGGGTTGCATTACACTATAACTATAACCATTAATCGAACGAAGAAACCCAGATCGGCAAGAGGCCAAAGCAACGATTGACTATAAAATCAACTAAATTTGAATAAAGAGCATGAAAAGACAGTAGATTAAGGTGGAACCCTAAAACCCTTGCTAGAATCCACAAAGCATAGGGATGGAATGAAACGCAATGTAGGTAGGCATAAAACGACAAGGTTGAGCTCACCTGAGCCACTGAAAGGAAAGGTATTAATCCAAATGAACAAAAAACCTCGGTTTTTATTATATACAAAGGAGCTGAGCGTAGCTGCTTCCTCTGGAGCATGAAGTTACCACACTGTCCCTGCTCCTCAATTTAATTTAATTGAGGAAAATAATAATTTAGTTTTTTAAAGAAAAATAATAATTTAATTAATTTTTAAAAATCAATTTAGTTTAAAATAAAATTTTAATTTGATTTGAGTTAAATTGATATTTAGTTTTTTTTAATATATACAAATTTAGTAAAGTATAAAAATTTAATTTCACTAAAATATATTTTTTACAAATTATCCATAAAAATATAATTTAGCTAAAATATATTCTTAAAATTATCCATCAAAATACAGAAAATGTAAGTCCAAATAAATTCATCAAAACTCAAATCTAAATTCTAAATTCTAAATTAATTGTCAGTTCCATATTACATGTCTGAATTTAAGCGAGTGAACTAAATTTAATCTAATATATAATAAGAAAGTTTGTGAAAAAAAAAAAGAATAGATTCTTTCATATTAAAAATTTATGTGAATTTGCATTAAATATATGGGATCTAATAGTAATTTGCTAATATTAATGGAGAAAAAAATAGATACAAATTTTTTGTATGATCCTTTAATATGAAATATGAAATTTTAACATGAAATGATCAATTTCCAATAAATAAAAAATATCCTTTGCACTTAAATTGTTAGCTTCTCCAAGAACATGCGCCACATAAACTCATTCATGAAGAAATTTGGGGAATCGACTTATGAGTGTGGATTTAGGTATGTCTAGGTAAAGTATCGTTTCTTCGCTTACCAAAAAATAAAAATAAAAACATCGTTTCTTCTATATAGAGCATATCCCAAACGAACAAGCACTCAAGAAAGGCACAATTTTATTTTATTTTTTTGGAAATATTAATTTCATTATTCATCACTTCACCATTTGTCTGATTCGGGCCGGGTTCAGATTAAGATTTTAAATTTTTTTCAAAAATAATATTGAAGAGGATCGAACACATACTTTCATCCTCACCACGCGCCAATTGAATTACCAGCATTTGATAAAAAAACACAATTTTATATGTATCTCGGATTGCAAGAAAGTCTTCTAGCAACTTTGACATCTTTATTCGTTCTTACTCGACCAGACAAGGAGAACCCCTCCTCCAATACTACCAAGTGAAAATACAAATATATGTAACTAAAATCTTATCTACAACTTTTGAATTAGTTTATGAAATTAACAAATTTAATTCTAATATACAAATATAATTTGATAATATCTTTTCATATCAGTAAAAATGACAAGTAATTAACATCAAACTCTTATTTATTACATAAAAGTAAAGTCATGAATAATCTATATTTGTTTCTCATCATTTATTTGTGCAGAACATATGAACGGATTCATAGGAGAAACACCTTACTGTATACCATACGTCTATATATACTAAAATTATTTGATGTACACACTTGTTCTCATATTAAAATGAAAAGCATACTATAGCACCTCTCGCGTATCTTAAAATTCTCCCAAGTAACAATATATATTAAATCAAAGGCTCCGAACCCATATATAATATATTTCGACTCAATAGCCTCGCGCTCAATAATAACATACCCAAAATAACCTTATGGTTTACGTAGGCTAAGCAACTTAACATCATCAACCACAGGCCCACACAGCGAAGAGAAGTCATCGCTCCTCATGGTGTAGAATGTGCTAAGGAACATAACACGTGTTCTTGGGCCAACAGCCATAAACTTAAGGGCTGCACGTTTAAACCCACCTTTGCCTTTGGACTCATAAGGGACTTTTATAGTGTCTTTGCCAGCAAATGCTTCCACAATCATAGACCCTTCACATGAATTGCTAGCATCTCCCACAGCAAATGAGAGTACGTAAGTTTTGCCAGGAATGGTTCTAGCCACCTGTGCAATGGCACTTTCTTTTCCTGCTACAAGCTCCACAGCTCTTGTGCCTTCTGGTACTGAGAAATGCTCAGAGTCTATGTACCTCACTGCCTTCAGAGACTCCACCATCCATCCTGGTAGGGGAGAGTGGTCATCCTCAATGTTGGGTGGGATTAGCACACCCCAAGTTGTGTTTGGGAACACATATGGTCCTTCTTCAAAACCACCATTCTTTAATAGGTTCTCTGAGAAATGTGAGATATATATTAGTGGGGCAAATTATATTTACAAACTTTCTTATTTACAAACTATACTAAGTATGACCGGTTATACGTTAATCATGCAGTGTACGACCGGTCGTACTTAGTGTAATTTGCAAAAAAAGTTTATAAAGAGATCCTATCTCTATATTAGTACAACATATAGATAGATACTAGACCATTGATTTGAAGATATTAATGAGTAGTCAATTTAATATAGTAAAGTGGTTATGAAATTCTCAATTGATAGAAGAAAGTTAAAAGGTACATTGTACATAAATAGTCACCTATGTTAAGAAACACTGTGGATAGTGAACTTTCATTGCTTGTATGGTCCCATATAGGCGTTTAAGTTTCCTATATATATTGACAGGCATTTAATTTTCTGTAGATTTTTTTTTTTTTTTCTTTAAGTGGAGCAATGTTATGTGAAACCGGAACCTTTTTCTTCACCTAGCTAGTTAAGTAAGTACTGAACACTGAACTGATTCTCATTAGTAATAAGAAAACAACTGTTCCACTATCATGTCAGGCAGCATTTGAATTTGAATTAAGGAAAGTGCTACCAATGCATTTTTTTAATACATTTTTTTTTTGGATAGTTAATACATTTTTACAAGGGATTAGTGTTTATTATATTATAGAAAATAATTTTATCTCCTATACACGCATAAAAGTATGTGGGGCACATGTGAACCCATATAAGAAGAAGAGAAAAAAGAAAAGAAAACATATGCCCCACAAACTCTTATATATTTATAAGAGATAAAACTATCTCTTACAACATGAGAAACATTAATTATTTTTCATAATCAATTGATGTTTTATGCTTGTTTTGAAAATTATATTTTTCTATTTAAAAAAAAATATTGATACCATTTTGTTTAAATCTATGAAGACATTCGTTATAGCTTCAAAAAAGTTTCATGGGGATAGAATGCATAATTGCTTCTCATAAATGTGATCATAACCTCCTACCAACCAATCTCTATGGCGAACTATGAACATAGGACCACAGCCAAAGGATTTATTGCCTGACATCTAAGCATAACATGCCAATATGTATTTAACTAGTTGCCTTTATAAGTATTAATCCAGATTCCTTTTCTTGTGTTGTTAGTTTTTGTTCTTATATGGTTATGATTAAGCTCTCTAACTCATAGCTAGTTAGCAATGGTCTTAAGGAATATTTCATCTAATCAAACAGTCTGTCTGCATGCTTATGTGACTATTTGGTAATGTATGAAAAAAAAAAAACTAATTAAAGGAGTAAACTAGTATATATTTTAATAAGTCTCCAAAAATATACCTTAAAATATTTCCTTAATTTAAATTGTGTTTCTAATAGGGGTGTTTAAGAGTTAAGACCCCTCTTGTTTCAAAAATTCGTTCCAACTTAAGAGTATAAAAATGTGATTTTACTCCTAAACAAAGAGAAGAGATATATATATATATATATATATATATATATATATATATATATATATATATATATATATATATATATAAACTTACTGTTAGTTGGTCTAGGAGGGTAGAGAGTTCTGAGTGCAACAGAATCAATGAGGGGGCCACAAGCTGGATCCTCCTCCACTCCAGGGTTATGGATAACCATCTCAACCACATTGTATAATGCTTTGAATCCATAAGCAATGGGATCCCAACCACTGCTTGTGTACAATGTTTGTATTGGGATCACTCCTGAATCTGGAGCCACAGACACATTGATTCGTTCCTCTTGTGCACATGTTCTTGCTACCATAAACGTGATAGAATAGTACATTCCCTTTATCACTTTTATCCTTTGCTTAATATAAGCCTCATTCCCAAGCCTCACAGCATAAGCCCCCTCTGGCACCACAAGCAACATGTCACCCTGTTTCTGCCCTGATTTTATGTACTCAACAAAGCCAGAAATCTCCCACTCCGGTATGGCGTGGCTTCCACCAATCACCACCGTGCCTTTCAGATCAGATGGCTTTGGCCCCAATTCAAAATTCCCATTTGCCACTAGTCCTGCACCAAAAATTTGTTATTGACACAATAATAGAATTTTATATTATCATATTGTTATAATGCAATAAATATAATTGGGATATATTTTTTTGGAAATATTTCAATCGGTTCATCATTTTGTGACTAGTCTGATTCGGGGTGGATTTAAGATTAAGGCTTTAAATCCCTCCCAAAGGTGATACCTGGAAGAATCGAACACATGCTCTTAACCCTACTTACTCATGTCACATGCACTAAATTAACTATCACCATTTGGTTGAGATATCTTACAATAAACAAACAACAAACTATTTTATTTCATTGGACCATATTGTTGCAAATCAGCAACAAAGATTTTTGGAACCAAAATCCAATTCAAAATGCAATCTAATCTAGTCGTCCACAATCTAATACTACCACCAGCACTGTGCCAAAATTGAGCAGTTGCTAGTTATGGTAAAGTGTCTTTCAAAAGTTATTTAAATGATGTCATGTGGGGGTGTGCAGCATGTTGTCCACTTCTAATAAGCATACCAAGCCCATGTGAATTTCCAGAGCATCCTGCATGCATTATGCATAGCATAGGAATGTGGTCCCCAAAATATGAAAGTTGTGCAGACACTCATATCACCCTCATAGGCCATTAACCCCCCAACATAATTTAATGTCAAGGAAGAGAAAAGATTCATACAACCAGAAAAATCAACAAGGGTGCAGATCACATATTCATAAATGATGGAATAACACTAGAACAAATTCACTCACCCCATGAATTGTTAATTAGTGTTGAATACACCTGAGAACTTTAGAACTCAATATATGAACATGAAGAGCTTCATTTAGCATATTGATTTGGTGGATATACAAAGGGAGTGTTTAGGGAAAGATGATGAAGATTGAGTTGTTGAAGACTATAAAATTAGATAGCTAGTATTTTATGTGTAATAATTAGAGTACCATAAGTGGGTATTTGAACTGGGTCGGCCCTTAATTAGAGTATCGTAAGTTGCTCACATATTATATATACACATGTACGTATATATAAATTTGTAGCTTACCGTCCTTAAAGGAGAAGGAGAGATGAAAGGTGGCACACAAGAGCACCGACAGAAACATGAACCTTCCCTTCATGTTGGCTGCAACTTTGGGATAAAGAAATGAGAAAATGGAAGAAAAAAAGAGAGCAAAGCAATGTAGCAGAAGAGGGTATGGGCACGGCCCTTATATGCATGCTTTCTTACCATAACAGACTTACATTTGAAGTAAAATATCAAATATGCCATTCAATGTTTTGTCTTCAACATTTCAACTTCACTTGGTCGCTGTTGACCACTTTGCCCCTGCGTTCTTTTAAGTTTTGCATTAAAATATGAACCGGATATGGAATTTTTTGGATGTTTTATGAGAGAAAAATTCTGTGTCATTTTGAAACTAATAAGAGATTTTTCTTGCTTTATTTATGAAAGTTGATAAAAAAAAATATGGGAAAAGTGTGTATCATTTGAAAGGATGTAAAATTGTGTCATTTTAAGTGAGAGAAAGAGATAGATAAAGGGGGAAGAGAGTGGACAAAAAAATATAAAAGTGTAGGTCTCACCTCTTTGTGAGAGTGAAATGATATAAGTTGTGTAATTTAAAAGAACAAACATTTTTCCCAAAAAATATATATGTAATTAAGATATTACACATCCAATCGCACACGTCTCTATCTAGTGAAGATTGATGAAAATAATAATAATACTTATAGAGTAGAGTTATATTGACAAACTTTTCTTTACAAACTACATTATATCTGACTGGTAATACTCTACTTAAGAGTATATTACCGATCAGACATAGTAAGAGTTTATAAACAAAAAAATTTGTAATTATAACTTCTCCATACTTATATGTTTTTCTAATTTATGTCTCTTTACATTATTGTCTTTCATCCCGAAATCACTTGCGTAATTCTAAAAGGCGAAAGCATTTCGATCACTTGATTGTTGATTAAGTAAAATAATATTATTATTTACCAAAAATTTAATATTGATAAACGCTAAAAATTTGATTACATGCTATTATAATAATAATTAAAAAAAAGACTTTAATATTTAATCAAACTCCTTTGGCACGTGGTAAAGAGCCTGACCCCTTAACCAGAGATCTCGAATTTATTCAAAAAAAATAAAAAATAGTTTATCGATTGCTAGCTATAAGTCTATATAACTCGGTGTTACTATTTTTCTTCCGAAAAAAAGTGTAACTACTTTTGATTCCTGCTCAATCCCGATCAAGAATCTCCCTAAATTGTTTTGCAAGCCTTTAAATCTCCACTTATAAATAATTTTTTATTTAAAATCTATAAAACAGAGATTTAATATTATGTAAGAGCCTTCTGTATATGTAAAAAGTATTGTACATCAGGCGTTAATCGACAGTAAGTCTCTGACAGAGAAATTTTGAATAAGAGTTTATTCGGATTCATTTACTTTATTTTTTATTTTTAGTTGATATACTTTTATTATTAATTATAAAAAAATTGACTTAATTTTTTATTTTTAAGAATATGTAAAAAATGGTGAAAACAAGATTTTACTTTTTCTATATTTGTGCTTTTGTAAGTTGTGTCCTTTTTCTGTGCTTCTCCTCCTATAGGAATTAGTTTAGTCTATTTAATTGATTGTGCAGCTGTCAATAGACTTAGGATGGTTGTAAACCATTAATTTGCTTTTGCCGTTTTCTTTTTGGGCTCTGTCCTTTTTTTCTTAAAAAAGAAATAAATAAATCAAAATACTCTTCAATCTTTTATTGGAAGAACCGGATATTATATATATGGATTCCGCTAAAGTTGTAACAAATCTATTAATATTAGGATATCAAGCCGTATCCTAGAATACAAAAAATTTCACGATATTGAACCATATCGTGGTAGAAATAAATGTTATTGTAAATATTTTCATCTACAGTGACAGAAAAGTTATTACCGTATCCTAGAATAAAAAAAATACCACGATATTGAACCATATCGTGGTAGAAATAAATGTTATTGTAAATATTTTTATCTACAGTGACAGAAAAGTTATTACTGTATCCTAAAATAAAAAAAAATACCACGATATTGAACCATATCATGGTAGAAATAAATGTTATTGTAAATGTTTTCATCTACAATGACAGAAAAGTTATTAAAGTATATATATATATATATATATATCCCATGATATTGAACCATATCGTGGTAGAAATAAATGTTATTGTAAATGTTTTCATTTACAGTGACAGAAAAGTTATTAAAGTATATATATATATATATATAGGGTTTAGCGGATGTAAAGTGACTGCACCTAAGGATTGGTGCAGTCATATAAAACTACGTCATTTTATAATGTGAAAACATTAAATATGGGAAATAATAACCATACAAAGGTGGAAATAAATATAAAATAATAAATATGGGAATCATAACCATACAAAGGTGGAAATAAATATAATATTTTTATTTTCAATAATTAATTTTAAACGCTAATTTCCTTTTTTTCCACCCAAAACGACGTAGTTTTCATGTGACTGCACCAATGCGTATATGCAGTCACATTACAAATCATTTTGCCATATATATATATATATATATATATATATATATATATATATATATATATATATATATATATATATACCACGATATTGAACCATATCGTGGTAGAAATAAATGTTTTTGTAAATGTTTTCATTTACAGTGACAGAAAAGTTATTAAAGTATATATATATATATATATATACCACGATATTGAACCATATCGTGGTAGAAATAAATGTTTTTGTAAATGTTTTCATCTACACTGACAGACCATATCATGGTAGAAATAAATGTTTTCATCTACAATGACAGAAAAGTTATTAAAGTATATATATATATATATGGTTTTATCATCTATCATTTAACATGATCACAATAACTTTCCTACACACACAACATTTTGTGGGGCCCGCAGCAAAAAAAAAAACTCGGGCACGCAAAACGAATTTCTATAACATAACACAATCACTTTTCGTACACCATAACTCTTATAACATCCTATATATATGTATAGGATTTTATAAGAGTTATGTTGTAGGAAAAGTGATTGTGTTATGTTATAGAAATTCATTTTACGTGCCCGAGTTTTTTTTTTGCTGCGGGCCCCACAAAATGTTGTGTGTGTAGGGAAATTTTTGTGATCATGTTAAATGATATATGATAAACCCATATATATATATATATATATATATTACTGAATATGTAAACTAAGATTAATTAATTATTTCAAGAATATAAACAGTTGACGTTTAAAAAAAATAAAGTAAAAAATGGGAAGTAATTAATAATTTGAATCTTTTAAAAAAAATGAAAAAATGGTGCTATACAATAATAAAAACTTGTGTCTTAAGAAAGAATTGAGAATAATAGGAGATTATCTGATTCTAAATAACAAATATTCTATTTTGTTATATAAGAGTAGATAAAATGTATACCAATATAATTATGGGTTTTATTAATATCATATTAAAGGAGATAAGTTATCTCATGTCATAGAGACAAATTTATGGACTCCACCACTTGAAAACTAAAAAGAAAAGAAAAGAAAAAGATGGCACAGTTATCGAAATGTGTGTAGGGGATAAACTTATCACATATAGCATAAGAGTATTACTCTTTCTATATGCCGACAATTTTATGAGAAGAGAAAAAAAAAAACAGTTTTTAAAATTATAACTATATTTTACCTATAAAATATAGTTGTAATTGATTGTTACAAATTTCCCCCCCCCCCCCTACCCCCCCTACAACAACGTAAGAAGTTATTTGGCCTAATAAAAAATTATTATTATACTCTCTAAATCTTATAAATACATAAATTTAGGCCAACCTTTACAAGAATTATGTAATTTTGTAATACTTTTGTATTAAGCCGATGGTACAACTAACCTTCTGTTACAAGTTAAGATTACAAATTTCAACTTAATAAAATAATTAACGGTAAGCATGACTATTCTTTATTTGTTTTCAATTCTTCAAAGCATACATGAAAGTATAATTGACCTGAAACATGTACATCTACACTGGCGGAGCCACGTTAGGTCGTAAGGGTTTGACTCTAGCTAAAATTCAAAAATTAGTCATGTTAAAAATAATTGTGGCTAAGTAAGTAATCTTTCACATTTTAGTGTTCGACACAAGTTAAATTTTCTTTGGCCCTAATTGGCTTGGGAGGCTAGCTTTGCCACTGTATACATGATACAACAGTTAATGTAATCGACTTTAAGGTGGGAGATTTATCATCAAATGGGTTTTAGAGGCAATTCACACAATAAGTGAGATTTTTTTTTAAATTTTTTTTAGGAGGGGTTATACTTATTATTATTTTAATCTTATTACTCTTATTACGTGATTGGTTACCATTAGTCAATTTAAAATCAACGGTAATTGACTTTCTTTATTTTTCAACCATTAATTTCAAATTGATCTAACGGTAACTAATCAAGTAGTAAAAATTATAAAATTAAAATGATAATAAGTATAAACTTCTTCAAAAACTTTAAGATATTAAGTTTATGCCTTCTTTGCTTATATATTGTATATATAGCTAATTTCTTTCCACTCATATCAGAATTTCCAAGAATCTCATTAAGTATGCGTCTTGCAATTGTCAACTTCCCACGAACATAATATTTTTCGAGTATTCATGTGATTGTCAACTCAGAGTGGATAAATCTTGATTCCACAACATGAATTTGTGACGGCATACAAATTCAAATACCAATCATTATCTCCACATACTCGACCGATCCAATTACACTTGGCTGACAATTAACTATTGACTTTGATATCACTCTTACGTGAGCGGAGACATTCTACCACTACTAGAAAAGTTCATTTTTTTGACGGAATTTTTCCTTCGAAAAGGGTGAAAATTCCGTCGAAAATTGTATTTTCGACGGAATTTTTGATGGAATTCAGGCCGTGGAATATTCCTCCGTTGATAAAAAATTTTCAACGGAATTAAAAATTCCGTCGAAAATTTTTGACAGAAAATCAATGAAATTCCGTCAAAAATTGTTGTAATTATTTTCGACGAAAAATGGATTTCATCAAAAAATTTCGACGGAAAATCAATAAAATTCCGTCGAAAATTGTTATAATGGTTTTCGACGGAAAATCAATGAAATTCCGTCAAAAAATTTCGACGAAAAATCAATGAAATTCCGTTGAAAATTGTTGTAGTGGTTTTCGACAGAAAACAGATTCCGTCAATGTGTAGTGTACGCATCAATGTGTACATGTATATTCAGTTATCATAATATCAATATATTTTGTAAAAAAAAAAAAAAGGTTAAACGGAAGAAGCTGGCGTGTTCAGCTCTGGAAAAATGAGAAAGGGAGAGGCATAACCTACGTGAAAACAACTAGGGAAAAAGGCTAAACTCAATGGAAGAACAAAGATACTTAAAGCTGAAATCATTAATGGAGTATTTAAGATGAAACATTTGCATGTTACAAGACTCCAAAAAAGACATATCACGAGGAGGGTGGGAGGAGGTTGGGGTGGATGAAGCATATGAAGAGAGTGAAAAGAGACCCACAAAAAGGAACGAGGTGGACTGTATTAGGCACTATTTGATTTATGATGTGATTGCTCGTAATGGCCACCGATCCTATAATTGAGAACACTCTTTTAAAATTTGACATCACTTAATCATATAAAAAATTTATCTCTATTTTTTATTTATTAATAGTTATTGGACCTATATTTAATACATATGAAAAAAAACTAAACACACAAATTTCACATGAACTGATCAATAATTAAATAATGTGAAATTTTAACATTAGAGAATCTACTCTACTTTGTTGATAACACACACTATATTAATAGCTGAGAATTTTATTTATAATTTTTTTATCAATTTTTGCAAATTACACTCCCAAAAGTACATAGTGTAACCTAGTATACTTCCGGGAGATACATAGTGTAGTTTGTTAGAGTTTATAAACAAAAAATTTGTAAATATAATCTTTCCCATATAAATTAGGAGAAAGATCGGTTTACAAACTTTTTTTTACAAATTTACAATTACATTATATCTGACTAATAATACTCTACTCAAGAGTGTATTATTGATCAGATATAATTTATAAAAGTTTGTAAACAAAAATTTGTAAATATAATCTTCCCTATTAATATATTATCTTGATTTTGTTTACAGGCCTTCATTGCTATTCTGAAAACATGTGGGTCTCTTATATATGAAAGCGGTTCTGCTTTCACACTCAGCCTCATTCTCATGGAGTCAAGGCCGATGCCTGCATGAGGCCCATATCATTCCTGAAGCTTCCATATCTTGTTTTTGCCCTTTTTTAAACTGTTGCGAGCATCATTCATTCTAAATTATTACTTTATTTTGAATTTATAAAGATTTGAATATATATATATATATAATGTGCCACCGACAATCATTAGAAATCATGTGAAAGTTCGAAGGTAAGAGTGAAATGGGCACCACAGCGTTTGTTGAAATATGTATTTTGTTTTATTTTTCGAAGCTGAATAAAGAAATTTACCATTGAAGATAAGAGTGAAATGGGCACCACAGCGTTTGTTGGATTTTACGATCCTTGTTAGGAAGTATCAGATGAATATAATATAAATAAAATATAAAATTATTGATCTTTAAATTTTTGGATTAAAATAATTATTTATGTGATTTCACTTTTAGTACCTACATGATCAAGTAGTGAGGAGTACGTCGAGTTCGATTCTCATCATTCCCATTTTATTATTAAATAATTACATATTATAATTTTTTAGATATAGGTAAATAGGATTGGGCATTGTCTATCCTTCAATTTGAAACAATTTTTATGTGAAGGATATATTAGAAAAATATAATATAAAACTACAACCTTCACCTAAAAATTTAAGCTTTTGGTCAAAATAATTCTTGCATATCTCTATTCAACAACAAAAAATATGTTGAATGATAAACACGTTTAAGTCACATTTAAACAAAAATTAATTTCATATTTTAAAGTGTAAGTAAATTTCCGTACGAAATACAAAAGTTATTCCCTACCAAAAAAAAATATAAATATATAATTACATAAATTCTTATTGCAAACATACCAAAATTGAGATAAAAATTTTAAAATAAATAAATATGTAAATAATAAGATGAGATCTAATAATCCAATAATATAAAGATTAATATATAGGTGCACTTAAATAATAAAATATTAAGTGGGTTATCATTAGTAAACTTTTATATGTCCGAAAAGTGCAGAAAATGTCTTCACAAATTTATTTTTTTCCTTCACTTTATTTTGATCATTTTGGTCGATTAAACTTTGGGTTTGGTGTTTGTCATTTTAATGACATAAGTTATGTCATTTTAAGAGAGAGATAGACACAGAAAAATGGAAATCTTGGGAGAGAGAAAATGAATGGTTTTTTTTTTAATTTAAAATTTAAACAAAAAAAATTGTGTCTGTCTCTCTCTTAAAATGACATAACTTTATGTCATTTAAAATGAGAAACACTATTCCCTTAAACTTTAGGTTTATTTTGCAACATGAAAAGAGGGAATATGTAAAAGAAAATACAAACCAAGATTAATATAGAAAAAACAAAGATGATATTTTTGCCGTTGGTTTATGTCAATAAATATGTCATATTTTTTTTCTTAATAATTTTTAGATTTGGAATGAGCCCTTCAAAAGTTGGTGAACAAATGAATAACGAAAGGACAATATAACAACATTTGGAATCATAGTATTTGATAATAATAGGCATGCATGGACGTCATTAGCATGATAACGACTAAGTTAAGCATTTTCAAATATGATTCTAATAATCATTTATGAAAAATAAGAAAAGGATAAAATTACGTTAGAGGTTTGACAATAAAGTTTTGACAACTACGAGGGGAGGAAAATTTTCGAATATTACGGCCACATATGTATGATATAATAGATGTTTTTCCGCGACAATTTTATATGACATTTTTTAATTTTAATTTCTTATATGCTGCACCAATGACGTTTGCCACTTAAGATGATAATACCAACGGAGTTAGCCTTCGGAAAAATAGTGTTAATTTAATAATTAATTTGGAAAAATATAATTAAAGGATCAATATGAAAACTAAAAAAATAATTAGAGGAAGAAATAAATTTTTTGCCAAAGTAATTTACTTAAAACTTAAAAAAATAAGTTATCAAAATGTAATTAAGATTTAATCATAAAACTATATTAGAATGATAAATAGTGCCAATTGTAAAAAAAATAATACTCCAAAAAAATTCGTTTAACATGTCAAAATAAATATATAAATTTACATATGTAAAGTTAAAAAATATATCTGAATTTTATTTCAGATAAATAATAAAAAATTAAATTCTATAATTATTAAGTTTTACAAAGTTAGGAATATGTTAATATTGATTTCTTTTATGTTAATTTTTTGAACTAATGATTCTCTTTAAGATATTTTTGTCATAAGTTTTCAATAAAGTTATTAATAAAAGTATATATTAAATATTTATTTATTCAAATAAAAAATTTATTACTATAAATATTGAATTTATAAAACCCATACAATGCATAAACAACCAAAGTAGATATTTTTAAAATGGGATTCATGAAGAAAAAAAACATTCATTTGAAGAATAAAGAATAAATTAGGGAAAAGTGTTTATCCTTTTAAATGACACAACTTATATCCTTTCACTCTCACAAAGAAGTGGGACCCACACCTTTATTTTTTTTTGTCAACTCTCTCTTCCTTTATATATCTCTTTCTCTCTCTTAAGTATACTTATAAGAGGGAGGATATTCTACCAAATTACTACCTATCTAATTACCAGAGAGAGAGAATGCTAAAAAGTTTTTGAAGAGAGAGAAAATGCTAATCCAATGGTGATTAGATAGGTAGTAAGTTGGTAGTGGAAAATTTTGGTAGTGAGAATATCCCTCCTCTACTTATAAAGTATACTTGATGTGAGAATTTTATTTTGGTTAAATAAAAAAATCAGTTTTTATCAAAAGGGATCAAATCGACAAGTTAAATGGATTCAGACCACCTACCAATTTTGTCCAGCTAATGGATCGATTCTACAAATAATCTAGTATGAAATTGATGCGTCGGTCATAAACCGAGTTCAACCAGTATCAATTTTTGGATTATTGGTGCAAAATATTTGAAGATTAGATTCACTATGTATCAAATCTCGATTCTATTTTGGATAGTTGTAATATCAACCACTAAGCCAAAACAATTCATTTGTTAAAGGAAAAATATTTTTTCATATTGCATGAGAATTCAACTCTTATGTCAGTGATCCTTCGATTTGCGTGCAAAATTTTTCTTTTCTTTTTCTTTTTTTAATAAATATGGGGCCCACCACTAGTTGAGTCACAACATGAGAATTGAATTCTCATGTAACATGAAAAAATCAAATCCCTTCGTTAAATGAGAAAAAGACCCTCATGTGTGTGAGATAAATATATGGAGTCAACAATTTAAACAAAAGAAAAAGCTGACACAAAATTCGATGGGTGTATAACAGAAGATAGTTATCTCAAACGAAATGAGAAAAATATTTCTCCTAAAAAATATAAAGTTATCTCCTAAAACAGTTGAGGGAAAAAATATAGGATATTTTGAGAATTTTATATCTTTCTTGCAATATGATTTTTTTCTCTCAACCCCAAAAAAGATAATATTTTAGGTTGCACGTTAATTTCTTTTTTTTTGTAAAGTGCACGTTAATTTTATCTGATATGAGAAACAGTAAACTTTATATATATATAAATAATTTTCTCTCCTACATTAACTTTCTTATTTAATACTCCTTGTCATTTATTATATCTTTCATTTTCATTTTCATTATTTGTAACCGAATAACCAAATGAATTATACATATAAAATTCTCACAAACTATACAAAATAAATGTTGTAATTATTATTACTGTTTGGCACGCAACCGATTTGAAATAACTGGGGTATAAAAATTAATGAAAATATGAATATGGGAATGTCCTACCGAAAGAACTGCAGATATACGAACTCAAAAGAAAGTGGAGAAAATAGAAGCATCAGTGCCAGTGGGCTTTGGCTGTGGTGCAGTTGAGCTTTATAGTTGATAGAGACATTGCATCAGACAACCTATTGCTACATAAAGTCGAAGGCCATTCAAATATCCACGTACCATGCATTTAAGGACACTGTCTGTTCTGCTGCTAAGATAAGATGGGATAAGTGATAACCATATACGCTCACAAAATACCATCTTAGAGGTGTGAACAGCGCCCTACAACCTCATCTATATCAAGTTAGAATTTACTTATTATATATAGTTAAATAAAATAGATTTGAATTTTTAAAAAAATTTATTTAAAAAGTAAATCATAGATTTTTTTTACATGCCAATCTTATAAGTTTACGGTTAATCTATATTATATTATTTATTTTAAATAAAATAATAATATTTATAATAGTACCAAATAATGATAGTTCAGTTGTTGCATGTGAAGTGAATAGGTTGTGGAAAGACCTAGATTCGATCCATATCAATAACATCTTTGGGAGAGGCATAAGATCTGTACCAATCTCTACAGTAATATCAGAATCGAAATTTAGTGCTAGAGGAAAAATATTGATGTTTATCGTTCTATCTTGGCTGAAGATGTCATCCAAGCTTTAATATGTGGTGAAAATTGGCTACGTAATAAATATGACTTGAAGAAAAAAGGAAAAAGGTATAAAAAAGTTTTTTATTTCTTAATCTTATTTTTTTCATTCTATTCTTTAATCTTGTCTTTTGTTTTCGACATTTACAAATTGTTTGCCAACTTATGTAACCTTGGAATTGTATTTGCAATGGAGAGAAAATGATGAGAAGTTTTTGGCTACTACAAGCATCATGATTTGTTTGTTAGATTCATATAGTTATTTTAATTTACATAACATGGATTTGTTTGTTGGATATGATAAAATATATATATTATTTAGTTTTGGGCATTTTTCTTTTCAAAGTGGCTTAAATGCAAATTGTGATAAGTTGTTGTAATTCATCATTCTGTTTAGATGTTGAAATTGTGGTTTTTGTTCTAACAATAAAATTTGAGTATTTTGTGAAGTTGATTCATGATTATGCTTGGAAGTTAAGAATTAACAGGCTAACGGGTTAAGTCAAGCCATTTGTTTTTTAAAAATGGGTCAAGTTAGGCTAACAGTTAAACTCATACTATGCTATAGGGCCAAGCCAAATTGAAGATTTTTGGCATAGGCTTGGACTTTTCGGGATAAAGCTCAGCGCAACCCATCTCACTTTTACCCCTATACTATACCATATATATGTTGGGATTGATGTTTCTTATGTTATAGGAGATATTTTGAGCCCCATATGAGATCATGTGAAGAGAAGGAAGAGAAAAAAAAATCAATTCAGATACTTTTATGTGTGTAAGAGATAAAATCATCTTATACAACATAAAAATTATTAATCTCATATATGTTTTGCATTTCCTTGTTAGAAAATAAGAACTGAATTTGTGAGTGGAATAAATTCTTAATACTACAAGTACTGAAAATGAGTCTTATTATAATGTTAATTCAACTTAAAAGTTTAAGCGATGTTATATTATTGGTTTTTATATTTTTCTAACATATTTCTCACATGAGAGTCCATCCTATATTAAGAAATTGCATAATATTTAATTATTTTTTATTAATAAAATAAAGATAGTAAGAATTGAACTCAGAAACACTTGATTATGGCCTAATCTTTTTTGGTATCCTAATCTAATAGCATGTAAAGAGGCGATTCAAACCAAAAGATTAAAGTATTGAATAAAATTATATAAATGATTTTTATATTTCTATAACATTCATATTTATTAAAATTAAAAAAATATGAATCTTATCCACTTCTTTATTTTTACGTCACATAACTCTCCATGTTTTTAATTTTAGTAAAAAATATATAATATATATAGAAACATTACTCGGAATTAATCATATAGTCGACTCAAAGTGTTAAAACATCTCATGATCAACTCACCTTAAAGAAGTAATTAGGGTTGATATAATTTTTTATTTTTTTGCAATATGATTAGCAAAATTACATATAATATATAGGGTAAAGGATCTCTCAAGTCACTGGAGATAAAGTTATCTCCTGTGAGCCCAAAACGATATCGTTTTGGGACGGAAATCAAGGTATTTTTATAATTTTAATATATTGCAGGGTTATATTAGTCTTTATCATTATAATTTTTTAATTTTATAACCCAAAACGACGTCATTTTGAGCTCACTGGAGAGATACTTTTCCCTAATATATATATATACGTGATAAAGAAAAAATAATAATTGTTTTTGATATTTTTTTTTAACAAATTCAAAAGTATTCTCCGGCCGTAACCGAATTATTCTTGATAATTTATACACGGACAATTTATCCCTCTGTGTCATTTAGCTAACCCCACTTCTTTTCTGTCATTTGATCGACGTACTTCATCTCCGTTTTTCTTCCCCCGACCCCACTCCTCTATATAAGGCTTTTATTAGTGTTGTATTCACAGATTCTGGTAACATGAATTGAATTTAGCCAGTTATTTCAGAAAGTGTAACAGTCACATCTTATAAACTTGAATTATTGTGTTACTGGCAGCTTGCATGCCCCTGGTTGTGCTCGTACGACTAAAATAAATATGAAATCTAGAACATTATTAGCAACCAATTGCTTTCCTCTTCAATGATTAAAGGTGGAAATTTATGCAAGTAGACATGTTAATTGCACTTAATTAGTGCATAATTGTGTAAAATTTGAATCATAACAAAAGTTTTAAATGTACACAGTATCAATTATACGATTTTTGTTCACAATGCAAATTATGCACATTCAACTATAAAGTAATTATCTTTCGTAATTAGACTCTAGCAATATCTCATTATCTCCAATATTTCATCGAAATGTATAGCCCAAAATGTAGTACGCTATATTCCGTATATGCCCTAAAAATTAACATTTCGTGAGCCTATGAAGCATATCATGTGGTGTATGCCTACATTGTTCATCTAATTCTAGTTAGATGCACGACTCAGTACTAGAAATGTTAGAAGGAAAATTAGGAAAATCAATTAAGTGTTGGTAACATATGCGACTCAAGAGACAGAGGAGGATGGTTTTAATAGTGTAGGAACAGCCTTGCTCATGGATTCACATGGAATGTTTATTTATTTTTATTTTTTTGAGATATTCCATTCGATTCATCGTTTCGCGATTAGTCCGTACACTTTTATGTGTGTGTAGGAAATAATTTTATCTCTTATAATACGAGAGATATAAAAATTTATTTTAAACTACATTCAAATTTTAGAGAAAGGTAATATAGTATAAATTTGTTCCCCTCAAACTCGGCCTTTCAATTTGCATTTTTGGGAAAAGTGTGTATCATTTCAAAGGATATAAAGTTGTGTCATTTTAGGTGAGAGAAAAAGATAGATAAAGGAGGAGAGAGAGAGTGAACAAAAAAATATAAAGATGTAGGTCTCACCTCTTTATAAGAATGAAATGATATAAGTTATATCATTTAAAAGAACAAATATTTTTCCCTTCATTCTTATTATTGTTTATGTATGAGGGATATGTTCACTATCAAAATTTTCCACTACCAACTTACTATCTATCTAATCACCATTAGATTAACATTTTCTCTCTTTTCAAAAACTTTTTAACATTCTTTCTCTTTTTCCAATGGTGATGTGATTCTCTCTCTTATAAATTTTTGGTAGTTAGAATATCATCACTCTTCTTATTATTGTTTATCTGTGAAGAAAATTTGAAAGAGATTTTTAAATGTTATTATGTATTGGTCCTCGGTCCCCTTTCACAAAATTTGCTGAATCCGAGATTATTCCCCATGCTACCATTGTCACATTTTTCCTGCCATAGACCCTACCCTTTGCCAAATGCATATTTCTGAGCATATAAACGTACATAGCTCTATTATAAAATGTAATGCATGGCAAAGGGATAGTACGGACAACAAAGTAATGAGTCACCAATGTCTTCAAGCTAGGGAGTTTTGAAACGAAAGAAACGAATCTCTGGAGCATGTGTTCACTTCTACAAAGACATTGCTATTGCGTTTCTGACAGCATTTGTGGATGAAATTTGGGCAGAACAGGCTATTCATTAGACTGAGCTGTTATCTCTTTAGATTTGAATTTTCTGTGTTATATTTATTTTCAGCCTATAAAACTGATCGATAATTATAAGGTTAATTAAGATACGTTATAAATTTAAATAAAGACTTAAAAAAAATGGTGATACATCTATATGACCGATAATCGGATTTTCTTTATCATCGACGTTGTTGATACAATCGAGTTTAGAGTTTAGCCATCCTCCTTGAGCAAATTCTTGCTACGATTAATTGATCAAGAGCTAGGGTTATATATAGAGCTGGCAAAACAGGCTTGATGATTAGCTAAACGGGCGATGCAGGTTGAGTTTTTCAACCCAGAGGCAGGGTGGGGCGGACTCATTTTTTTGGCAGACATAGATGGGCCGAAGCGAATCACTGTATAATAGGTTCGGGCTGATAGACCATTCCGCCCAGTCTGCCAAATAAGGTGGGACAGGCCAAGTATTTCAGCCCACATTCAAAAATGGGATGAGATGGATTGACTCATTTTTTTGATGGATTGATAAGGGAAGGGACAGGCCGCTCACTTTGCCACTTCTAGTTATATATGAAGATAATGCAATCAAAATCTGTTATCTCACTTTGTTATCTTTAATTAAGTCACTTCAGTTTAATATCAATAATTCAGTAAAATAATTAATAGCTAGTTCTCTTATTCAATTAAAAAATGAAAAATTAAATGAGTTAGCGAGGGTCGAACTTAATGTTATTAGTAAGTGGCGATCTAGGATTTTTTTATGACGGGAATGAAAATAAAATATTAGAATTATAATTGTTATTAAAGTTATAGATGAGTTAATTATTACATGTGTTTTTGAAAAAAGAACTAATTATTAATATAAATGATGTATTATTATAATAAAAATATTAATATTATTATAAAATTAAAATTTAGGGAGGAGTGACTATCCCTTCTCCCCTCCCTTAGGTCTGCCCCATAGTAACCCCTCTAAACGAACTAAAATAGGTACGAGTCACGTTGGTTTAGTTATCCACTTCTATAAAGAATTTATATAAAAAATTATGGGAAGAATCTGTTTATAATTTTTTTTTACAAATTACACTAAGTATGACCGATCATACTTAATATAATTTGCAAGAGTTTATAAATAAAAAATTTATAAATATATTTTTCCCCTAGATTAATCTAGATTTTTATTAGGTTTTTTACATTCCTTCATTTCTTTAGACAAGACAGTGTGATATTACATAAAAGACATACATATATTATATTATGATAACATCTATTATTACTTGTGTGTAAGGACCCACCAATAATTTGTGTGTATGCGTATCTGTATGTATGTGTATGTGTATGTTTTTTTTTCCCACCAATAATGTGTATTTTTTTTTTTACTTATGATGAAATGTTATTATGTTTCCACTTTTTTGAATCATTAGAGAAGGTGGGATGTTCCTAGATCCAACCAAAAAGAGTGTAAGGGAAAAAGAAAAAGAAATGGAGCAACCTCTACATTTCATTAATGCTCTAACTTATCTACACAGCTCGCACGTGGTTGTGATCTATATGTATAATGACATGATGTTCAGAATGTGACTCATGGAATGAGAGAAAGTAATTATGTAAATTGGTTATAGAAAATCTAAGATCCTGAAGAAAGTTGAAATATTTTTAAAATATGGAAAAAATGGGTTTTTTTTCTTTTTCCGAATAAATTTAAAGGTATCCTCCGGTCGTAACCGAAGACTAATCTATATCGAGCGCACCGTCGGACCATTTTGGGGGCGACTTTTCCAAATACTTTTTTTCCATTCCCATGTCTCGAACTCCAGACCCCGGGTTAATATATAATGAAAAATAACTTTTTTCACACTATTTTTGTTTCCTGTCGTTATATTGGGTAGAACTGTTGATATTCTCATATATCATATGAACGATTTATCGGGTTTCGAGTCGATCAGATCGAGCCGGTCCAATTTTTTCAGCACTAGTCTCCTCTTTTCAACTGTTTCAAAATGATTTTTATTTTATTTTTTGCCTTTTTCTGTACAATGGGGCCATGGTGTTTGTGTGTACGTGACATGAAAACACTATTCTCCTATTGCATAAGGAAAGGAAACATGCTCCATGAAAATTATTACTAAAATAAATAAATAAATAAACCATTAAGAAACTTATATTAACTTGAGAAAGAGATAAGTTAACGAATTACGGATAACTTTAATTATTTAAATTATGTTTCATTAATTAATTTCTATTCTTTAATTACGGATAACTTTAATTATTTAAATTATGTTTCATTAATTAATTTCTATTCTTTTAATTCGTTAACTTATCTCTTTCTCAAGTTAATATAAGTTTCTTAATGGTTTATTTATTTATTTATTTTAGTAATAATTTTCATGGAGCATGTTTCCTTTCCTTATGCAATAGGAGAATAGTGTTTTCATGTCACGTACACACAAACACCATGGCCCCATTGTACAGAAAAAGGCAAAAAATAAAATAAAAATCATTTTGAAACAGTTGAAAAGAGGAGACTAGTGCTGAAAAAATTGGACCGGCTCGATCTGATCGACTCGAAACCCGATAAATCGTTCATATGATTGGTCTAGTTTTTATATTGGATCGGTCAAGTAATAGACTCGGTGCGACTTGAGGGATTTTTTGAGAAAACCGATGACCTGTCGGTTTAACTAGTGACCCAACTTGGTTCACACAAAAAAAATCCAAAAATTTAATATAAAGGATATCATTTTTTTTTAAATTCACAAATGGTTTGTTTTCTTTTGACATATTTGTGTGATTTGTTATTTATTGACTTACATAGGTTAAGTACCTAAACATTGATATTATTTTGGCTATGCACTATGTAACTAATTTCAATTTAATTTATAACTAGAGATGGTATCTACTAAATATGAAACACCGGTATCTCAAACATTATATGTTTATTTGAACCTTTGCTGGATAATAATATGTAATTTATTATTTTTTATACTAAGATATTTGAAATTGATATTATTGTTTTACATATATTTAAGTATGTTTATAATTTTTTTAATATATATTATAGATTTACCTGCAGAACCAGTTGCCAACCGGTTAAAGGTCTATGACTAACATTGATGGAGACTTCTCCAATTGCACAAGCAACCACATGCACAAGACTTATATTTCCCTAATTTATATTCTCGAAACACTGGCTCGTGGTTATAAGTTTATAATGATGACATGATTGCTAGGGAGATAAAAAAGATAGAAAATAATTAATTAAATCTCATCTAATATTTTAAGGGCTTGATAGTATAAGTTTATATTATAAGTTATGACATTTGCAATTGTTTGGTGTGACCATCGTATAGTATAAGCTTATTTAGCAGAACGCTTGGGGTGAGATTATGCCTGAAAAGGGGTTGATATATTAATATTGCTTACAAGTACAATTCCTAAGAACTAATATATCATTTCAATAATATTAATATATTAAAATAATTTTTTTTATATATTAATTTTTTAAATATTGGTGGATATTATTTTATACAATACCATACCAAATGCTGGATAGTATTAAAATTTAATTATGTCTTGTACAATCATGCCTTATCATATAGTATGTACCAAACATAGAATCAGGCCTCATTTGAGGTGGCTTTAATGGGATTCGAACCCACGACCATTTGGAATATGAGTCAAATCCTTAACCAACTTGTTATAAAAAAAAAAAAATAATAAAAAAAAAAATCCTTAACCAACTAGACCCAGTGAGCCATTTTTGTTTTTCATTTTATTTATATTTGGGGCAACTATGTTGACATCATTTATTTATTTATCGGTATTTCTTTTAAATCACTTATGATTTTTAATTACTTAAAATAGCCTACATCGATTAATATATAATTTTTTTGTGTGAATTCAGTAACTTATCTCTTTACCAAGTTAAACTATTTACTACTAATACTTATTAACTATTACACATTTGTTTTTTGAATGGTTTATTTATTTATTTATTTTCTAATAAATTTAGGTATATATATATATATATATATATATATATATTAATTTATCCTTTTTTCATGATCATTTTTCGTTAATCTTATTAATAGTTTGTCCTATATAAAACTAAAACTTGTTTTTTTTATTGTGAGTTAAGAATTGTTTAATTGACATAATTTTTTTATATTTTATTTATACATTTAAATTTATAAATTTAATATTATATACTAATTTATTGAAAGAAAAAAATGTATTTAGAAAATTAAATTAAGCATAACAAGTTATCAAATACATGATTGATTTTTTTAAAAGAATAGGTACTCCTTTACTAAAAATAGGACTCATATGTCCTTAATCATAAAAGATGGGTGAAATAAATAAAGTTAAGTGTTTTTTTTTTAATTTTAATAATGATGTACGGAATTTGAAATACTACAAGAATAATAAAGGTAGTTTTCTTAGGGACACTTTTGACGTTCATGACACAGGATTAAAATTGTGATAGAAATGTATATAAGTGTTTTTTTTCTAATTTTAATAATGATGTACGGAATTTGAAATACTACAAGAATAATAAAGATGGTTTTCTCAGGGACACTTTTGACTTTCATGACACAGGATTAAAATTGTGATAGAAATGTATGTATATATATATATATATATATATATATATATATATATATATATATATATATATATATATATATATATATATATATATATATATGGGTTTAGCGGATGTAAAGTGACTGCACCTAAGGATTGGTGCAGTCAGATAAAACTACGTCGTTTTATAATGTGAAAGCATTAAATATGGGGAATAATAACCATACAAAGGTGGAAATAAATATAAAACATTAAATATGGGGAATCATAACCATACAAAGGTTGAAATAAATATAATATTTTTATTTTTTGTAATTAATTTTAAACGCGAACTTCCTTTTTTTTCACTCAAAACGACGTAGATTTTATGTGATTCCACCAATGCTTATATACAGTCACATTACAAATCATTTTGCCTATATATATATATATATATATATATATATATATATATATATATATATATATATATATATATATATAAACGTTAACAAAAATCAAACGAATAGGAACTGTCAAAATTGTAGAACGTTATTTAAAATACTTTACATCTCTTTTTCAAAGTGAAAATCTGAGTCATTAATCAAGTTGAAATGAGAAATTATTCGAAATTAAATTCTGACGCTTACTGAATTTGTAGATGAAAAAGTCTTTGAATGCATTTAATTTTAATTTTAATTTTTTTTTAAATTGAGACATGAAGAGGTATTTTTTTTTTTTGGTGATTGGACATGAAGAGGTATTAAAAGTGAATATGCTTTAATTTTAATCTCTACTATTATAAAGTAGCCTAAATTAATTATATTTTGGTTATTTTTAGGATGTTCATATAGTTTATTCAAAAATAAATAAAAAAGAAAGAAAATAATAATAAAACAACCTCACAATCATATTTTAAAATCATTAGAAAATTAAGCACGATTATTTGAATAATGAAACAAGAATTTAAGTTCACGAATAGACACGTTTTCTTCAAAGGCAATATTAAACGGTGGACTAATCTGTCAAAAAAAAAATGATACCACGTTTTAAACAATTTTTTTTTCAAATTAAAGCGTTAATGTTTATATAGGGAAATATTTTTCTTATGTTGTTGGAGATAAGTTAGAAGGGCCGGTTTGGCTCAGCGGTAAGCTTACTTGCCGTGGTGTGTCAGGTCGCGGGTTCGAATCAGCCTCTCTACAAAAAGCAGGGGAAATGCTGCCTAGAGTATTGCCTTCCCCAGACACTCACGAAGTGAGTATTTGAACTGGGTCGGCCCTTTGTTGTTGGAGATAAGTTATCTAGTGAAACAAAATTATAAAAGGGACCAACAAATAATTGGAGAAAAAATACAGAGGTGTGACCCACCTTTATTATGTGTGCGCAGTAATTCGATTTATCTCATGTTAAATGAGATAAATATAACCTATATATATATATATATGAGGATCATTTGACACCAGCGTTAAATTTCAAATTTGACAACTCATCTTAGAGCCGTTAGATAAAAAAAGATCAACGGATCTGATTTGTAAACATGTGACACCATTGATCTTTTTTGATCTAATGGCTCTCAGATGAGATATCAAATTTCAAATTTGACACTGGTGTCAAAGGATCTACATATATATATATATATATATATATATATATATATATATATATATAATATATATATGGTTATATTTATAAATCTTTTGTTTATAAACTACACTATGTATAGCGATAGTACATTCCAACACACATTGTACTACCCATAGGCCATAGAAGTATGTATAATTTGTAACAATTTATAAAAAATAAATTTGTAAATATTTCTTTATAGTTACTAGTTACTACCTCTTTTGGTACTAGTAAATTATAACCGTTGATTTCCATCAATTTAACGGTTATATATATATATATACGGTTATATATATATATATGAGTTTATATTTCTGTAGTTGTTGTATGTGTAGCAGTCAAATACTTGTCATATATATATTTGAAAGCATTAAATGCGGGGAATCATGACCATATAAAGGATGAAAGCATTAAATGTGAGGAACCATAACCATACACATGTCGTTGTTGTACGTAAAGCGGCTGCAGAAATGATTTTAATATATATATATATATATATATATATATATATATATATATAGGTAAAATTATTTCTCCAGCCGCTTTAGATACAGCAACCACAGGTGTATATGGTTATAATTCGTCACATTTAATGCTTTCATCCTTTGTATGGTTATGATTCCCCGCATTTAATGCTGTCAAGCATATATATGGCAAGAATTTGCACGTACAACAGCTGTAGAAATATAAACCCCTATATATATATATATATATATATATATATATATATATATATATATATATATATATATATATATATATATATATATATATATATATATATATATATATGGTCAGGATCATTTTACATCAGTGTAAATTACACTCTCAATCTTGACCATTAATCCCACTTATATCTAAGGGCTCTAATTTTTCAGTAATGTGAGCCATTGGATACAAGTGAATCAATGATCAAGATTGAGTATAAGACTTCTAACTCTTACACTGGTGTAAGAGTATCCTGCATTAGAAATTTGCATTAGAAGAAACATACCAGATATATACTTCGCTCGTGAAACATAGTTGCCAAATTCATGATATATCGATGGCATAGGGTTTGAAGTAAACGTTCCTCATACAATCTAAGCAGGTGAAATCTAGGATGTGTTTGGTAAGGGAGTTTTATTTTGTTGCCTCAAAAAGTTCACATGAGATTTAAAAAAGACAGTGTTTGATAGGAATTTTCAAAAAATTTGCCTAGGGTTCTAATTTGCATGGAAATGTAACACTGTCAAATTTTATCCAGATTACCACTTGAAAATACAACGCAGAAGGTGATATTTTGATTTAGTTGGAAAACAAAAAAATTGGAAAACAAAAAATTGAACACGGATCTCCTTAAAATAAGGTGCCAAAATTTCATAGGCAAAGATTACTTTGATAATTGCAACTCATTTTCCTAGTAATTTTTTACCTTCAACCAAACATAGATTAAAGAAACTTAAACCAATTTTTCCAATAATATTTTAATCTACCAAATAACTTTTTTTTTTTTTTAACCTTCCCAACAAACTTACTTTCCTATCATATTCCCAATAATTGTGGTTCCCTAATAACTTTTTTTTTCCTCCTCTACTAAACACCCCCCAAGCTACTCAAAGGAGTTTTCCTACCAAAAAGAAATTATTTAACCCCTAAGGGTAGCTCAGTTGGCAACTAAGCTCTCAAGGGTTTACTTGAGTCAAGAGCTCAAACCCTGCCTCAAGCAAAATCTTGGAAAATCTTTAGGGGCCAGAGGATGTGCCTCCCTCCTCGATTGGGGGATTAGTCTCATCCTTCCTCCGGTAGCGAAGCTCAATGCACCCGCTGTTCCAATGAGGGACTAGCCTACAGGGCCGTACCCCGAGGACAAGGTGACCGGAGGAGGTTGAATGGGGATACTTACAGGTTATACCAAAAAAAAAAAAAAAAAAAAATTATTTAATGCAAAAGAGCACCAACTAACATCAATTGAAGTCCCAGTAAACCTTAAAATTGATGTACCCAAAATCATTTTAACCAAAATAACTTAATATTGACTGTTGTACCCAACAAAAAAATAAAAATGAAAATACTATTGACTGTTTTCAGGGCACACTCGCATTCTTCTCACGAGATAATATCACAATCAATTTGATTATTGGAAAAACCACTCATTCACCAGAGAGTTGGAGTTAAGATTATATTGAAGAATGAAAGCAAATGATTTTTTCATATTGCAAAACAAGAGCCGACAGCCGAGTCTGTCGTTTTAGTTCTCATCTAAATTCAGGGACAAAGTAAGGAGGTAAAAAAATACACAAATAAACAGAAAGCCAAAAGAATATGCAAGCTATAAGTTTTTAAGGCAAACGAGTTTACTGTTGCCATTTATTAGAAAATGTTTGAGGCAGTTTATACCATTAAAAAATACGGTTCCTTGTCCATTTTTTCTTCTCCAAGGAAAACATTCTACCACAACTTTAATACAATCTCAACCTCCCACTGCAATCAAAATAGATTTATGCAATACTTAAGGCAATCAAGGAATGGCTCGTTGATAGAGGGGCAAACCTCCCAATGCTTCACGCTCCGCGTTTTCCCTCTTCACCTGCAAATCGTGGGTAGCAAAGCATTTAGTGACAATTTTAGAAGTTATTGGGTTGTTGATTTTTCAAATCTAAGAATAAACACATTTTGCTACATGTACATAAAATTCTCAGAGGTCTGAACTAAGTGAGAAATTCTTATGTGCTATGAATATAATACACTAACCCAATCAAAGAAGTGATAGACTGATTTTATAATACTTTATAATAAAACCTAGATTGTTTGCTGCATCACTCTTAGATCATACTAAGTAGCTCATAAATCATATCTCAGCTGTCACAAAAAAAGGTAGCCAACTAAATATTACAAACGATATGAGCCATATGATATTCTTCATAACCCCGCCCCATGAAAAAGGAAAAAATCATTTCTTTTCTTTTTTGTCATTGTTCTAAAAACAGTGAGTTGTAAAAGTAATGTCTGGCGTTACTTCTATAAAAATATAATTTTGAGAGAAAAATGTACTTTTGAGCCCATATCCAAAACGCCAATATAATACTCAGTTGTAAGGATGGAAGAAAAAACAACTCAAACGACTTCTCATGAGGCTGTTATCTGGATTCAAACTGTGACCCTTTTGGATTTTGGTTGTCCACATAGGAATAAACAATTCTATGCTAAATTGCGTGAACAATCATTAGCATTCTTACTAAGTAATATACCGGTATTTCTATTTAGTTTTTCCATGGTCTCCTTTCTCTATTTTATTAGTTTGAATAGCACAAAAAGGAGAATTCTCTAATGTATCCTTGTATCTGTTTACCTCTACGAAATACCAGATGAAATAGAATGGATTTTTTTGAGGGGGCGTAATGAAATTTGTTGATTGGTTATTCCTATAGAAATAGTCTTTTTTTTTTTTTTTAATAATAGGGACAACAAACAATTAATTATAACAAGTTAAAGATAAAAACAAAATAACCATGATCCATCTATTCCAGCAAATATGCACCCACAAAAAGGGCAATAAAAATGAAGTCAATGACAAGAGGTCTTATTTTTTTCTTCTAAAAAAGTAGAAAACAAATAAATCATCAATTAAGCTACTACATTTCTTGAAATGAATAAGTTCTGTCAATAACTAGAGTTCTAGCAAAAATCTAAGCGCAATACACTTATATCAAGTATATTGGAGAAGCAGACATCAACCGACAGTTGCGCAAAGAAACTAACACATTGATTCACATTTTAAATTTTTGACCTCAGAAAGAGTTTCATAAAAAAGCACGGAGAATCAAGAAGTATAGAATCAGCCTCAATGAAATATTATACTGAAACATCCACGCACAAAACATTTAGTTATTTATATGATAATAGCACTTACAAGGGCCAGCATTTCCTGAAGGTAGCCCCGGAATGGTGTTTGCATTGCCTGTCAAAAAAAGAGGAAAAAATACGAGTTCAAAAATTAACATTTGACAATTGACAGTCAAAATACTCAAATACATGTACATACCAAACATGACCATTAAATCTTCTTTGACATGTTCTCAGAAACAATATATAACAATCAATTTGAAGTGTATTCACAGACACGACGCTGACCATTTTGCGAAATTTGAAGTGTCCCATCAGGATTTGAAGCGTTATGTTATGCACTGTGTGCTTCATGCATCATGTATTATAAAGCTCACAAAAGGTTCTAGTGAGCTTAATTTCTCAAACCGTAAATTAAAAGTATTTCTAGCTTCAAAGTAACATTAACTTGAAAGAATGATTCTCTCAATTCTAACACGAAGACCATTCTAAGCAATCGGTTCATACTTATAACTGAACATAAATCAAAACTTAAGACGAAAGATTTTCATCCATCTTGCTTGTAACTGAAACTCAACAACAGCAAACAAAACAAAAAAGAAAGAAAGAAAAAACCTGAAGATTCTCAGGGAGGTACTCATGCTTCATGGAAAGGTCAATGGCACGCTTAAGACGCGCGTGGCGAGCGTCCACTATCTCCCTTGGAAGCCGATTCAGGGCCTCCTTTATATCCAGATCGTAGTACGGATCGTACAGATCATCGTAGCGGAGCCCTAATTCCCAAAATTTATTAAAATATTCAGAAATCAGTGATTAAAAGATTGAATTAGGGTTTGAGAATTCGTAGAGACAAAAAAAACAAAAAAATTAAAAGGAGAAAATGATTAACCGTATTTGCGAAGGCGTTTGGAAAGGGACTTCATGTGCTGACGAGCGAACCAGTTCTTCTTTGGATCCACCAGTGATTGCAACAACGACGCCATTGCTCTTCTCTCTACTGTTCTCTCGCTCTTTCGTAGAGTTTCTCGAATAATCGCGGAGGAAGTGCAACAAGTGCGTTTTATTTTCACTCACGATTTTCTCTCAGTCTACGACGAGCACTTTTCCTCGCGCTGTTGCCACCTGCAAGCGAGCGACACGTCGTTTCTTTCCTCTACTTTTTTCTTTTCTTCCTGAATATTCGTCTCAATTTAAGAAAAAAGAAAACAAATAAAAGGCTTATTGTTTTGTTACAAGGTTGATGAATATTCGTCCGAATTTAAGGAAAAAAAAAAGGCTTATTGTTTTGTTACAAGGTTGATGAATACTCGTCCCAATTTAAGGAAAAATAAAATCGTGTTGTGAATTGGATCGATTTTGGAATAGAAAATCATTAGATCCAATTTCTTTGTTTTGATCATGTAATCGTCCATTTGGTTTGAATTTATTTTCAAATCCGATCTGAATCAATTCAATCCAATTTTATTCGGTTTGGATTGGATCAATTTTTGATTTTTTTTAAAAGTCTAAAATTTGAATGATGATTATTGTGCAAATAACATATATTTTGTATCTATTCACTTTGTAAGTTTGCATGATGATTATTATGCAATCTGACAATATCAGTAAAGATAATCTAATTTTCAATATAGTACACAAAAAGTTGAATTACCATATTTTACCTCCAACAAAAAATTTACAATGTTATTGTCTGAGATAATGAGAAACCCAAATTTTTATTTTATAGAAGAGCTGTTGTACAAT
This sequence comes from Gastrolobium villosum, assembly GCA_032173675.1. Classification (NCBI taxonomy): domain Eukaryota; kingdom Viridiplantae; phylum Streptophyta; class Magnoliopsida; order Fabales; family Fabaceae; genus Gastrolobium; species Gastrolobium villosum. The sequence goes on along the minus strand of JAVKPL010007135.1, from coordinate 111,469 downwards.
AATAACCCATGCAATAAAAATAATAATGATGTATTTTACCCAAAAAAAAACATAACATAAATCAAACACAACCCACTTTCTCTAACATGATGGGTTAATGGTGTCTTGAGTTTATAATTTTACTATATGATTTTTGGACTATGATTGAGGGAAGACCAAGTAGGTAGAAGGTAAGGTTAGAGAATCATTGGATCGGTTTTCACCAATCAAACCGAAAACGATCCGATCCACAATTAAATTTTGCGATTTTTTTTTGTTTTCAATTTGCGATTATTAATTTTTTGGATTGATAAGCGTGGTTTGAATCGGTTGATGAACACCCTTGCATGCTATGCCCAAAAATAGTTGGGTGTTAATAGCAAATGCGGAGTAGTTGGTAGATAGCTGAGTCGCTTGAGTATGTTGACAGAGATTTGTTTTTGGTCGAGTGCATGAAAAATATTTTATTGGTAGAGGCAAAATCCACTTTCATGATCTATACGGTGATCTCTATGCTCGAGGAAATTAGTCTTCGGCCGTTGACTGAGAATACCTAAAGTTATACTAAGAAAAATTAAAATTAGTTGGGTGTTCTATATATGCAAAGAATCAACTCAACCCAAAATTTTAAGGTGTCGGGTGATGACCTTTTTAATAACTTATATTATTTTCTATCAATATACTTGCCCAAAAGCATATGAGATTTTAGGTATTAAATTAAAGAAATAAATAATTACCAAGATTTTAGGAATATGAGTCCAAATCCAAATTACTTAAAAAATAGAAAAAATAAAATAAGGTTGAGACCCATAAGCTTTTTTTTTTATATGTCGCCAACAAGAATGATGCAAAATATAAATCATAGCCAGTAAAATGTGACACTTACAAGGTAGTAAGAATTTTTTAACTTCTTTGTTTTCTGTATATAAGATTTGATTGATACGCAAGCCCTCAAAGCATGTTAACAACATGTTAACTTGACTTAGTTGAGCATTAAAGAAAAAAAAAAAAAAAAAAGCTAGGCCATGCATGAATCCATATTGCAGTTGAAGACTATGCCAAATGGCAAATGGTGCCTAACACCACCCACTAATAATAGTATTACAAAGACACAGAAGCAAGTACAGAGAGCCTTTGGATTCCCCAAACACAAGCGTTTTGATTTGAGTTGTGGAAGTGACAGATGTACAATCTATATTCAACAAACAGACACCTTTTATTCTTGAATTTTGCTGAGGATTCATTCATGCCACTAAATAAAAAAAATGGCTTCATTATTGCTAACCAAGGCCAACCAACAACACAAACATGAGCAGCAACTGGGGGTGAAGATAACAAAAGAGAAGAGAATAAGAGAAAAGAAATTAACATTTCCTACGTGTAGAGAAGGAGAGACATATGATGCCTCCCCTTCTCTATAACAAATTCTGAAAAAAAGAAGAAGAAGCAAGAAACAAGAAACAAGAAGGAATTAAGATGAAGAAGATGTTTGGAATGTCATGTGGTGGCAATGATGAAGAAGCAGATGAGAAAGAGATTGAAACAAAGGACGATGGCAGCCAATACAGCTTAACAGGCATTCTTCTTCCATCTCTTGGTGCCACCGCCGCACGTGGCAGCCGGAGACCTAAGCTCCGCCGTTTCATTATCTCCCCTAGTAACCATCGTTACAAGTAAGATTGAATGAGGTGATACAAAACACCACTTTTCATTCACTATATATATATATATATATATATGCTTATGAATTTATATGAGTTAATGTTGAAATTAATTGTTTTATGGGGGTACGTAGATATGTTACATTGTTATGAATATGAATCATAAACTCATAATGATAGATGATAATTGGTATATTGCAGACTTTGGGAGAGGTTTCTTGTGATATTTGTTTTCTACACAGCATGGGTGTGTCCATTTGAATTTGGATTCCTACTTGAGAAATCAAAGGGTACACTACTGATTGTAATGGACAATGTTGTGAATGTGTTTTTTGCTATTGACATTGTTCTCACCTTCTTCGTTGCCTACCTGGACAAATCTTCTTATTTGCTCATTGACAACCCTAAGCTCATTGCTTTGAGATATATTAAGTCATGGTTGATCTTGGATGTTATCTCTACCATTCCTTATGAAGTTGTTTGCATTGTGTTGCCGTCTTATCTTCAAACCTATGGCTACTTCAATATTCTCCGCCTTTGGCGCCTCCGTAGAGTCAGTGCCATGTTTGCAAGGTAATCTCAAAACCTTTCCTTCTTTAATAAACATTGATGAGGCTTGGAGCAACGGTAAGGTTACTCCTTGTGATTTGAAGGTCAGGGCTCAAGTCAGGGAACCTTGAGCACCCGAGTTTGCATTTTTTTGGTTTAATAAACATTTGTGAGGGAGGGACAACTTACTGATGAACAGGTCTTATTTCAGTTGTAAACTTTCTGCATAAACTTCTATATGTGTTCCGAAAGGGTCCGACAGTGCTCGATGGGGATTAGTCTTCGGTTACGGCCGGAGGATACCTTTGAATTTATTCAAAAAAAAAAAAAAAAAAAACTTCTATATGTGTTCTAAAGGCTTGAGTCAGGGCAATTTTGCTTTGATTTTACTTTTTCTCTTACATTCTATCTTATATATATATATAGGAACTGAGTGGGATATTCTTTCCCCTATTTCTTTATTGTGTCAGATTAGAAAAGGACAGGAATTATAGCTACTTCTGGGTGCGCTGTTCAAAGCTTATATTTGTGAGTACTTATAACACAGTGAATTTCTTGGTTGATAGTATAAAACAACCTATCTTACAAGTCATTATGCCATGCATTTGTAGGTTACTCTATTCTCAGTGCATGTTGCTGCCTGCTTTTACTATTTCATTGCTGCACGGCGTGAACGAAAATCTACATGGCTTGGACTTGTTTCTGATGCCTATGACCAGAGTTTGTGGGGCAGCTATGTGACATCAATATACTGGTCCATTGTGACTCTTTCATCTGTTGGTTATGGTGATCTGCATCCTGTAAATATAACCGAAATGGTATTTGACATCTTCTATATGCTCTTTAATCTTGGACTTACCGCGTATCTGATAGGAAACATGACCAATTTGGTTGTCCACCGGACTAATAGAACTAAGAGATATGTAAGTATATTATGCCTTATCCTTCTCTTTTTCACCATAATTTATTGACAATTATAGTCTATGGAAAGAAAATTCACATTCTGCATCAATATCATGGTTCTATAATACTAGATCTGTTCTTTCTTGTACTTTAGTTTTTCTAAGAGGTTCATTGATTATGGTTTTGAATGTGTTTTTGTGGCATATTAGAGAGACACTGTCCAATCTGCCTCATATTTTGCCCAAAGGAACAAGTTACCTATCCTTTTGCAAGAACAGATGTTTGCTCATTTGCTTATGAAGTACAGAACTGATTTAGAAGGACTACAGCAGCAAGAGATCATTGATTCCCTTCCAAAAGCCATTCATTCTAGCATCTCAAACTACCTTTTCTATTCACTTGTTGACAAAGTGTACTTGTTTCATGGAGTGTCAAATGACCTACTTTTTCAACTGGTAATATTTTTGTGTTTGCTATATAACCACCCCCTTGTGTTATAAAAGAAAACACTGAAGTTTTGGTTAAACAAAACCTGAAATGAGGGAGAAAACTTATTTTGAAGTAAGATCTTTGATCTGTAAACTTGCATTGGTACAATTAAGAAGCCTCTAGAGAGACCAAAAATATTTTGAAAAAAAGAAAGATGTTCTATCTTTACAAGTTTATTAATCAAGAAATCTTACATTCAGCCAGTCCAAAATTATACCTCTAAGTAGTCTCAAACTGATATAAGCTCTAAGAACAATTATTTGTATGTTTGCTTCTTGTTATTCTTTCTGTTTTGAATGAACAGATTGTTTGATGTGCCTATGTTCAAAATTTGAAGGTCACGGAGATGAAGGCAGAGTATTTTCCTCCAAAGGAAGACGTGATTTTGCAGAATGAAGCACCAACTGACTTTTATATAATGGTCACTGGAGCTGCTGTAAGATATTGTATTTTACATTGTATACTGTTTGAGATTGGTCCAAATTGCTACATTTTAAAAATAGGAGAGTAAACAACCAAAAAAAACCAAGTAGGGTAACATTATTACAATTAAAACTAAGGAGATCATAAGTGTAACTGAGACATTTTTATTCTGTAACTGTCTTTTTAATATGAAATAGGACAAACTTTAACTTTCATTTTCTTGTGACTAACAGGATCTTATCATTAAAAAGAATGGAATAGAACAGGCAAGTTTGTTTACATTAACACTTTGCGCATGATCACTACTTTCCTTTATGTGATGTCATGGAATTGACTACATGAAAAGACTTGTTTCTATGACTAACAAAAAGTTTTGCCTGCAATTATACCAGGTTGTTGGTGAGGCAAAGACAGGAGATGTAGTTGGGGAAACAGGAGTACTATGTTACAGGCCACAGCTGTTTACAGTTCGGACCAAGCGATTGAGCCAGCTTCTGCGTTTGAATCGAACTGCATTTCTAAATCTTGCTCATTCAAATGTTGGAGATGGAACAATAATCATGAATAATTTTCTTCAGGTATATAAAATATTTGAGCTCTTACGTATTTTGTTTTTATCTAGACATGATTAGATATGGTTTAGTTTCTTATGCATATTCATTTACTCAAAGAACAATTTTTTCTTTCTTTCTAGTTTTATACACTTCACATTTTTTTATCACTTTTATTTTCTGCTTCTATAATCTTTTGGTTTTGATTCATTTAATTTTCTGGTCCAATGGCTTAGACTGTAGAACAAGCTGCTAAGTTTCTTTGTTTGCACCCCTCCCTGACTTCCCCTATTGAATCCCATTATTGAAAAGGTTTTCTTACTTTTAATGGAGACATAAGCTATTAAATCTCAACTTCATTGCCTAGTAATTAACTTTTAAACCATCTTTCATCTGACTTTTCTAGATGGTTTCATAAACAGTTACAAGTAGAGGTGCAATTGGCCTTTCAGTTATTTGGCACTTGATATATTTCCTGAAATTTGCAAAGGTGTGCTGTACATATTGGAAAATAGTCCCACTGAGCTATGGTTGCATGTCCAACTCCCCATCTTAAAAAGACTAGAAGAGAATATAAATGGGTTCGTTTTTACTGCTGTTACCGCAGTTATCTGCACTAAACCTAATACGTAGTTGTTTTGGGACGGAAATTAGGGTGTTTTTGTAATTTTAATTTATTCCAGGGTTATTATAGTCTTTATAATTATAATTATTTAATTTTTCAATCCCAAAAAGACGTCATTTTGGGAGTAAATGCAGATAACTTATCTACATTAACTGCAGAAATATGATTCTGAATATAAATTTGAAAAATGATTCAAGAAACATTTGTCGATTGTGATGTATATACTACAAAACAAGATGATGATGCAATATTTTTTACATGAATAGTTTAGTTGTTTGAGAATTTTTATTATGTTGTATGGAGCATTGTTCCTGTGTCTGTGGATGTGAAATTGTATAAATGTCATTAGAATTAGAAATAACCGCAGGATATAAAAAAACATGGTTTTAGGAGCCAACAAAAAGCTTGTTTCCCATTGAGAAGATTGTCTATGACATTGATATGTTTTATACCTTGTTGCAGCATATGCATGAATCAGGGGATCCAATGAAGCAAGGAATTTTGGCTGAAACTGAGGCAATGCTGGTTCGAGGCAAAATGGATTTGCCTATCAGTTTATTGTTTGCAGCTAACAGAGGTGACGATATATTGTTGCTTAAGTTGCTGAAGAAGGGTTCAGATCCAAATGAAGCAGAAAAGAATGGAAAGACAGCACTGGTTAGCAAATGTTTAATTGCTCTAGTGCAAACACGTACACATACATGTACACGCATATGCTTAAACACTACACTTAACATTTACAACTCTACTTTCACATGTAACAGCATATTGCAGCTTCTAAAGGCAGTGACCATTGTGTAGCTCTGCTTCTAGAATATGGAACTGATCCCAACATCCAAGGTACACTTTAGGGAAATAAAACATGGTTGATGCTGTTTGTCAATACCTTCTAAAAACAAGTGATGAAAACATTCATCAAATGATTTGCCTCAACTTTTTTTTATTAAATGTCAATAACTTCCTTTGCTACATATTCAGTACTTAAAACGAGTTATTTTGTGTCCACACATAATGAATTCATTGCTTCATTAATTATTCATTGTTGGGATGAATTTTCAGTACTAATTATTGTTTTATCAAGCTATGAAACACCTATATTTCAAAAACCCTGACGTGTCGTGTCCGACACTTTCCGACACTTTCCGACACTCCAACACGCGTTATAGAAATTCAAAAAAAGGGTTCAAAGGTTGTGTTACATTGAGTTTTTAGTTTCAACTATTAGATTCGTTGGATTACGATTACTATTTTATTGAGTTTAATATAAATATTTGGGATATCTTATGTTTCTTTGTAAAATTTATGAATATTGTAAGTTTAGATTCATTTTTTATTAAATTATTGAATATTAAATATAATATACACTACATAAATTAAAAGTATTATTTAATATCAAAACGCATCCTAACGTGTCGAAATCTATTTTTTTTTTAGAATTAACATGTTGGAGTGTCGTATCGTATCGTGTCACGTGTCCCATGTCGGTGCTACATAGTTATCAAGCACACCCTTTGGTGTTATTGGTAATAACAACATTTTTTTTATCATAAAGGAGTTGTGTTAGTACTGTGTAGTCACTAATTGCTCTTATTAATACAGATTTAAATGGAAGTGTCCCACTATGGGAAGCAATGATGGGTAGGCATGAATCTGTCATGAAACTTCTAGCAGACAACGGTGCAGACATATCATCTGCTGATGTTGGCCATTTTGCATGCACTGCTGTTGAGCAAAATAACTTAGAATTGCTCGAGTACATTGTTCAATATGGTGGGGACGTGACACGGTCCACAACCAATGGAACCACAGCACTCCATGCAGCAGTTTGTGAAGGGAATGTTGAAATAGTTAAGTTCCTTCTAGACCAAGGAGCAGACATTGATAAGCAAGATGATAATGGCTGGACTCCAAGGGCATTTGCAGATCATCAATGCCACGAAGAAATACAAAATATGTTTCAGAAAAGAGGACAGAACAAAACACCTAGTGCTATTCCTCAAGTATCAAAGAATGACAAGTCCTATGTTTGGAGGTGTCAAAGTGAACCCTTTATGCCTGCCATTCCACAAGGAAGCACTCCACCTAATCAAGAGTTGACATGGTTTGATAATCGTCAGAGAAGAAGGGCCAGCCCTTTACGAAATTCATTTTTTGGAATGATGTCAGCTGCCAAACGTGGTAACTATGCATTTATCTTTCAAATTCGTACAAATTGGTGATTTTTTTTTAACTTGTATGCCTTATTTTTCAAATGGCTCAAGGAAAGAAAGCTAACAAAATCCTAGAATGAGTTGAGATAAATACAAGAAAGATAGCATGTTAGAAATTACATACACACAGCCATCAAGTGTAAGAATAAGAACTCCTTCACTCATTATTAACATAAGTTTAAGACGATTGGGAGAGGCTATATTAATAGTTTTTATATATCTCTAATATGCTCCCTTATAAGAGGAAGTTTAAGCTGTTGGGTGAGGCTACATTAATAGTTTTTATATATCTCTAACACGCTCCCTTACAAGAGAGTTTATTAGGTTTGAAAAGTTGGGGCTTATCTGTGCTAAGAAATTCCACAAAGAAAATGGGGGGCAACGAGGATCGAACCCGGGACATCGAGGCTTTGAGACCATATAAAGAACCAATTCAACTCAGAAACTTAAGCTTTTGGATGAGACTACATTAATCATTCTAATTGACTAATTTATTAGAGATGAGAGAATTCACGTGAACCTGATAGATGCAAGTATAATCAATGATTAATAATGAAAGAGATATTATTGTTATACTCATATAAATTGATCTTTTCCATATAGATATTCTTCACAGACTCACGTATATATATAGTCATTTCATTTCATTTCATTCTTTGAGTGCCAGTGCAATCAATCCAACATTTCATTTCAGAACAGTTAATCAGTTTTAATTTTGTTTTCAGACAAAACAGTTTCCCCAATATCTCAAAGCAGTCACACTACAACTCCAAAGGTGAATGAATTATCAGCCAGAGTAACGCTTAGTTGTCCAGAAAAAGGTGAAAGTGCCAAAAAGCTTGTGTTTCTGCCAAAGTCCATTGAAGAACTGCTACATATTGGTGCCCAAAAGTTTGACTTTTCTGCCACCAGAATTTTGACCAAAGAAGGAGCTGAAGTTGAAGACATAAACGTGATAAGAGACGGTGATCATCTTATTCTTGTACGGGACTGAACACTCAACATATCTTTGCTAAACCCTTCTTTTTCATGGGTATACATTGTGCAGCTGTATACTACCAATGTGCCTCTTTTTTCTTTGGGTCACATTTTTGCCATATATATATATATATATATATATATATATATATATATATATATGTTTCTTGGCATCTTAATTAGTTGTAAAAAAAGGAGGAATAAAGCATACATAATAATTGAAAAGTGTTACTGTTACTATATAGTATGAAAGTTTGTGTATATACAAATTTAACAACTTAAAACTTTTAAGACCACTTTATATAGATAAATTTTTTTGAATAATGAAACCATGCAAGTAACATTTTTTACGAATTAAATTGCAAATTTTCAAGCAGAATAATCAAAATAACTTTAAAATCAGTAATTAATGAGTGTATGGTAAATATGATTATGTTTTGTACCCTCTTTTTTTTTTTTTTTTTTTTTTTTTTTTTTTTTTTAAAAAAAAAAAAGGGGAAAACATCTCGCTGTTGTTGGTTAACCTGTTCATAATGAGATATTCTCTCTTTTTTTTTTTTTGGTAAGCAAATATTCTCATTTTTTAAAAGAACATGACATTGTTACAATATTAATTAAATAATAAGCTCGAAAAATTAGTGTTTAAGTTGATAACTAAGTGGGAAAAGTATTTGTCATTTTAAAGGACATAATTTTCGACCATTTTAAGTGAAACAATAATGTTTTGGTATATATTTCTTGGTTTTTTACATTTTCTCTCTTCTGTAATATTCTTTCTTTCTCTCTTCTCTTAATTTTGAGAAGGAAAGATAATGCAAAAAATCAATAAATATGCATCAAAATACAGTCTTTTCATTTATTTATTTTAATGAAATAATATACTTTAAAATGACAAACTTTTTTCTAAGTCTTATATTATATTTAAACTTCACTGTTATCAATTTTTATCCAAGCCGAGTTAAAAAGCACCTGCTTACCAAAAAAAAAAAAAAACACCAAAAAAATTACTATAAAATAAAGTCAAGTCTAGTTCAATTTTAAATTGTTATTTGCTCTTTCGAAGGAGAGGGGATGAACTTGCTCTTCCACCATAGCACTTGTGTTCAAATGACTTGTAGAATTGTAGTTAGAATTTTTTTTATTTTTTATTTTGGTAAGCTGTAGTTAGAATTTTATTGAAGCAAAATGAAGCATTTCATTTTATTTTATTAACCACCTTTGTTACAAGATCGTGCCAGTTTTTATCAAACAAATGAATCAATGTAAAATATTTTTTATTAAGCTAAACTAAATAATTTTTCCATCTTTATCAAACAAATCTGGAATATCTAATGTTCAGCCTTTTTGTTTTTAATTGAACTATAGCTCGATTTAAATGTCTACCATGAAATTTCAAGCATCTCAGCAATATTACATTCAATTTAAGAAAATTCAACGTCTTGTGTTTTAATGAATTGAAGTATTATTTTCAGATTATTTGTAACACCCTGGCCGCTTCAAAAAATTAATGACTATCCCCACACATTAATGCTGGACTTTTCAGCGTATTATTTTCTCACTCGCACACTTCCCAAGTTAAGCATGTTTAACTATGAAATTCTTTCGTTTCGAGCTACTGAAGAGAAGATGCATCTTGTTAGTATAGGTAGTACCAATTAATTCTTATAAGCTATCCCAAACTGTGCAGTCTCACCCCACTGGAAGCCTGTCAGGAGCCGCTCCTTGTCCATGCCCTTTCGTACCGGCGATCACTTTTGTAACGGCCCGTTGTACACCGGTATTGTTAACATTAATTATGATATTAAGCGCAGTTACAATCAAAGCAATTCATTTATAAAAATGCGAATAAACTTTTTCCGATTATTACGCGAGTAGTTGAAAACATAAAAAGCGTAATAATTAAAAGCTATGACCGTAACTGTAAACTTTTGCGGAGTACTTATCTATACTATTTTTATAGCTTACTTTACTTATTATAAGACACTAAGGGGTTCCCATAAATCCACTTAGCCAATTTCACACTTTTGCGTTTTCTACACATCCGAACAGGTTCAGTCTCTAAATTACTGCGGACGCACAGTAAAAATTATGTCCCTCGTACCTTGCTATCTTTTTTTTTATTACTTAATTACTTTTCTAGAAAGCTATCACATGCTTGGTTCCGAGTTCGTTTGCTCCGATTATCGCCGTTTGAAGTTGGACCAGCAAAATTGCCAACCAACCCCGAAACAGCTCCAAACGCCCTTCACTCCTTGAATTTCTGCACCTAAACCACTCGTCCATTTGCTCTCAATTTTTTATACCATAAACTAGATATCTCAATCTTCGATTTGATATATCATACACTTAGTTTAACTAAGAATCGAAGCAGGAATAAATTTCCCAAAACGACCCAAAACTGCCCCCAAGAACAGGGCCAAAACAGGGAAGCAACTTCCCTGGCCTGTACAGGGCTGCGCACCTCACTAAAATTTCCAAGATTTTGATACAATGTAGGGGACATCTCAAGCTTCAAAATGGCGTATGGCACGTCCCTATCGGACCTCTATGGAGGGAGATATGCTCTCCCGAAGTTCACCTAAAATCTGCCAATTCTACAGAAAATTCGCCAGAATTTCCTTTGTTTTTGCAAAAATCCCCAATTTGCACTAGTAGTTATGTGACCTCAAATGTACCTGTTAAAACTCAAGCATGTTAAAACTCAATCCATAGAACTATATATCTTTTTCATATATTTGTTACCTCTTAAGAGAAGTGAATTTATACAAGTAATAATAACAACCTATCAGAAAAATAGAAAATAGAATTACAAAGAAATATCTAATCTAAACAAGAAATCTCTAATCTAAACAACTTGTTCCTATCCAATAATACCAGTATTTCAAAACATAATTTCAATCTCCAACAGTACCTGATACTCATTATAAATCATTGGGTGGCACACACAAGGACCAGCAATGTCTTGAGGCTCTTACAACCCAACACAGTTCATATTTATTACAATATAACTTACTTTAAATCCTTAAATGATTTCAATCATCAACTTCAATTTCATGCATATTTTCATCATACAAATAATCATAAACTTAAAATAGGCCTAAAGCCCTACCATCATAATACATCATGCATCCTTTGTATAATTATAACATTTAACTTGCATGTTACAACTTACAACTTCAAACTTTAAATTAAACTTACAAACTCATACTTTAATTTACAACTTTAACATGAACTTAAAAATATAAACTACTATGATGATGCTCCATGACTTATCCTATGGGCCTCTTGCCCGCCACTCCTGTGCCACTACTACCTCCTGAAATAAAGTCCCCAAGACGGGGTGAGATATACGAATATATCTCAGTAACCCAGAGGTTCTGGAGAAAACTCTGCCCAATGGTTCACTTCGATGCATATAAATACTGTAAAGCAACATTACTTTAAAACGGGATAAAGCAAGGGATTTAGAGAAAAGGGAAATATCAGAATACAAACTACGCCGAAGCGGGCTGGTAGCTACCATATCACATAACGTCCTCGGCATATAAGCCTACGGGTATCATCCAAGCTGTGTTCCTATAACCACAACTAAGGTACCCCTCCCATCCATATACACCCAAGACTTCCTAATGTGCTCCTATCTGGATTACACGCCACGACCATGGGTCAACTGGAACTCCCTCTCGGAGACCTATCCAGTGGAAGTCCGGAACTTGCCCGAAGGCTAACTATCTACTGGCCAGTGATCCAGTACATAAGTACCCTCATAAATGCAACATGCATGCTTATGTTGTACTACACTACTCATACACACTTCCTACCATCACCCTCAACGGGTGTGGTGGAACACAAAAGGGGAACAAGTCCCAGTACCAAGAGGTTACCTTATATATTATTCCACTTAGCTCCGCAGCAGCTTATTCCTCAACTTGGCACACAACAGAATGCCTACACAGAGAACATTCCCAATCACTTAAAACTCAAGCAATACATGATAATTTAAAATTAAACATGCATTGATCCAATCTCTTACCTCAATCCACTTGGTCCAGGACCAACGGCAATCCACTGATTCACTATTCGGGGTTCAAGTCGACGTACGACAACCTACACAATCATGTACCATCATCAGTACACGTCCATTCTATCAAAACGCGGAAAACGTCAAAATCACGCCAAAAGGCTAGTTCAATCATCGTTTCTCCGTTTTACGTCTTTTACGCATCGTTTACTAATTCTTTCACTCTAGGCTCTTTTATGCCAAATGACACCACTCATTATTTTCCATTAGTTCTTCCACTTTACAACCACAACACAACCCATTTAATTACCATTTAAAGCATGAAATATCATCCAAGCAATTTACACAACATCATTTCACCTCTTTTGCCTAAAGGCCGATTTGCACACTAATTCACATCCAATGAATTTCCATCAATTTTAACCACTTCACACCTCATATCATCCTATTATATCATCATACAATCATACAACCACTCACCAATACACTCCTAACACATTTTCAAAGTTCAAAGTCTTGACACCTGAAAATTTTAGTAAGTTAAAAATCAACATTTTTCCTCAATAATTTTTATTGCATTTCTAGCTTTAATGCATCATTCTAAGACATTATCCTCTAATACACATTTTCCAATTGAGCTCTCTAACATCACACATCATACATGCAAAGTTTATGCCTCAAATTCAAATCACCACATTCAACCAATTAAAATGAAAGAACACTCACCCAAATGGTAGGTATAAGGCTCCTCCTAAGCATACTCCACCATTGGATGAAGCATTTAAAAGCTCCAAGAACACAAAATCTTCTCCCAAAACCGCGGCTGTAAATGGTCCAGATCTCCTCACACACACGATTTCAAGGCCTGAAAGTGGTATCAATGTGTTTAGGAGGTGTTTTCCATCAAGATTCAAGACAAACTTTGTTGGATTTGGTTAAGAAATGGCTTAGTTATGGATCAAAGAAAAACTTGCACAGAAATGGTGGAGGAAGGCTGTTATGCGCACATGAGGAGAGAGAAGGAAGTGAGGAGATGATGAATAGTGATAAAGTAAGGTGGCTTAAGTGAAACTTAAGTGGGGTGGGTCCCACGCGATTTAAAACTCATCAGAATTTCCTTCCGATTTCACTAAACGTCCGTAAATTCAAAACTTATTTAGAAACTCAAATTTTTAACATTGACCATTGTCCTTTAATTATACTTGATCAGATGAATCCGGAGTCTTCCGGTCATTCGGAGAAAATACTATTTTAAGCTATTTCGCGCGCTGTTGGCACGCTTCCCCAAACTGACTTAATTCCATCAAATATTTCCAGAAATCATATTTCCTAACTCTATAAACCATTTATAACTCATATTTGAAACCTAGAGCTCAAAACTCATCTGGCACATTTTACGGTGCAATCATACCGAGGTGTTTTTACCCGCGAAAAATATTATTCACTGATTTTTTCTGAAACTTGCCTATCCACTCAATTTTTTTGTTCTGAATCCATTTCCATGGTTATTTTTACCATCTCAGACCTTCAACTCAATTTTTATCTTCCTAGGGTTGTGTATTGGCTAATTACCGTTTTGCCCTTTCTTTGTATTTTGGCCTAATCTTTAGGATTTTCACTAATTCTTCACTTAATCCCTCATTTAATATTTTAATACTTAGTTCAAAATTGCAAGGTGTTATAACTTTTCCTCCTTGTCCATGCCCTTTCGTACCGGCGATCACTTTTTCCTCACTCGCACACTTATTGGGAAAACTTCCCAATAGGTCACCCATCCCAAAAAGAAGATGCATCTTGTTAGTATAAGTAGTACCAATTAATTCTTTTAAGCTATCTCAATCTGTGCAGTTTCACACATGTACATTCTTTGGAATCTCTCTCATTTGGGTATCAATTTGATTCATTCATGCATGTAACCTCTGTTGGAAGCCTGTCAGGAGCCGCTCCTTGTCCATGCCCTTTCGCACCAGTGATCACTCCCCGCCTTCATTATAATAGCCCTTACTAGTAATTGTGGATTTAATATTGTAGAATAATCATAAGGAAGTAAAAAGAAAAAAAAGAAATAAAGTCTCCTTTGGTGAAAAAGGAGTTAAAATGACAGTTAAGAAGTAAAAATGCGGGTAAATAAAGTTACCCAAAAGTAAAAAGTAAAATTACAAATATTACCATAAAAGTATTCTGGACTAGTGTGCAAAGTTTGGTAGTGAATGGATGTGTGTAGATAGATAAACTGTTACCCAGTTAAAGTAACTTAAATTTACACACCATCAAATCCTTATATTCTTTTCCTTTCCTACGTGCGCGCTGTCCTTTTCTTTTTCTCCTTCTCTGCTGGTCGAAGCTCCATGGAAGGGAGGTTTGGGTTTTAAGTTTTTTTTCTTTGATTTCTCTCTACACAAGCATCCAAATGAAAAAGTCCATTACATGAGATCAATAGGAAATCATCCAATGAATCCGTTCCACCCCTTATTTTAGGCTGAAATCGCTTGTAGAAAGAGTTATCCTCTTCCCCCAATTCGGATTACTATTCATCAAAGAGAAAAATGGTGGTTTTTCATGGAGCTTTGCTTGGAGGTTGTTCTCTAGGCTTGGTATAAGGGTTTAGAGTGAGAAATCTCTATTTCCATGGTTTTATTTTGATGATTTAAGTCACGAAATTTATGAGCATATTTTGGGTGGGAAATAATTAGTTTAAAAGTTAAATTGATGATGTATTGTGGATGTTTTGGGATATAGGAATGAAAAATAAGCATGATTATGTATGTAACAAATTGGAGAAAAATCCTATGCCTTCTCCCTTTATGGTTCGGCCATATAGGATTATGGAGGATTCATTGTGCAAAATAAAAAATTAAATGATATGGATTGTGAAGTTGTTATGTATGTAAAAGTTACAAAAATTAAGTGAAGCAAATGAATAAATAAAAAGAAATGAACCCTTGGAGATCCTTTATGAATTCGGACCTTAGTATGATTTAGGATGGTTTAAGGATAAATTAAGTTATGTTTATTTTGATAAAATGTGGAGGCTCCAATGCATGAAATTGTCTAGTTGATGAAGTGAGTTAGTTTGGAAAGAAAGAATGGGCCAAAGGATGTGTTTTAAATTGCTAGATAGAACTTAGGGAACAAATGAGGTTCTAAGAACTATTGGTTTTGGTTAAATAAACCCAATGAAAGTCCTAACCTTCTTAGTTTGGCTTCGGCCAATTAAGGTCCTTGGGGCTAGAGAGCAATAGAAAAATTGTAATAAATGTCTAATAAAAGGATTTATAGAATTATGGGCATGACTTGCATATTGGCATGGTATTGACAAAAACGTAAAGAAACGAAAATAAGCGATAAAATGTATGCCTTATGGAAAATCTAGGCATGATAGCATTTTATTGATTTGTATTTGTGGATTCTTGCTCTAGGTGTACCTAGAGACTAAAAAGGAACGGAATCTCTTGAAGAAATATAAGTAACTTGTGTCACAAGTAAGCAGATCGATAAAGCTTCAAGAGGTAAGCTCTATGTTTAAGGAGTCTTTTCCTACTTGAGTGCTCCACCATGGTTAGTAGACTATGGTTGGACTATATGACTGTATAGACACTCTGCATAGGTGCATTTATATAGAGATATTTGATGGTATGATATGATATGACATAATATGATATGATATGATAAGACTGGTTCTGATATGATTTCTGTATTGACTTTTGGTACACGGATGCCTTCTTGGGTTTTGCCTGAGATTGACAGTGTACACCTCTGAGTTACTCTATTTCCGTTTGGGGCTATCCCTTGGAAATGATGGCGCCCGTCTCTGTTATGATATGATTATATGTTCTGCTCAGTTATGATATCTGCTATATGTTGTATTTGTATACTCTGTATCTGACTTTCATGCAGGAGTGAGCCAGGGGTATGGAGAATTCTCTATAAACCTGGAGCTTACTGAGATTTGTAATCTCACCCCTCTTTGGGGCAATATTTTCAGGTGTACAGACTTCCGGTGAGCCTTCCTTAGGCAGGGACGCGACACGTAGCTGAGACTGTTGTCGTTCTGGATTTTTGGGTAGTAGTAGGCTACTATTTTTTTGGAGTGTATCTACATAATTACATTTCTGCCATTTTGAGGATCTGGATGTTCGATCCTTTATTTTGTATATGGCCTGTATATGTCTTGTACATGTTCTTCAGTTTGATGCATGTACATCTTTGTATTCAGACATGTGGATATGATTATGTAGAACTCGGTGATAATTATGTCTTGGATTGCATGACTGGTACTTCTGGATATGCATACTGTATAAACTGTCTATCAGGAACTCTTATGAGTGGGATTGGGAAATCTCCGGTTGTCCGATTTACAGAGGTTACTCTGCCCGATTTTCGTAAACGTCTTATGAACATTAAAAGAGAAAAAGAAAAAGTTTGCTCGTATTTTCGTAAGTTTAAGTTTTCTGCTGTTTCTGTTTTTATCATATGTATGTTAATTGAACCGGCTCGAGACGGGGATGTTACATTCATCAACGCTCGGGATGTTACATTATTACATAAAAATTTCTGTAAAGAGTTCAACTAGTTCTCAAGATTATTATTGTTCAAGCGGGTTCAATAATTTTTACGGGAGAAGTGTTTTTTATCTCATGCAATCCCAAAGTAACATGGTTTTAGGATTTATAGTAAATAATGAGGGTATTTTGACAATAATTAAACTTCTCCCTTGCAACACGAATTTTCTTAAAACACCTTGATATATAATTTTTCTTTTTGGGTTTGTAAAATATAATTTACCTGGTGTGTTAGAAATAGACACACACACACAAACACGAATCACAAAGTAGAAAAGAGGAAAATGATGAGAGAATATTCACACGGAGCTCGGGTTACAAGAAGAATATAAATAGGATTAGAAAACTCTAATAGCATATATTCAAGGACCCAAGCCCAAACCTCAGTTGTCTTTTGTGGACCTCGACAATAAAGACCATCATCAGCATGAAAAGTATAAGCTATACCCAACAATGTGACACTTAGGACATGTTTGATACACAGCATAAGATAAAGCTGCTTGATAGTATAGGATCTGATAGTATAATGTCTGATTGTATAAGACCTGATTAAATTTTAATACTATCCAACATTTGACATGATATTATATAAGATAATATCATTCAATGTTTGATAATGTACTTTTTAATACTAGATAGGATAAAAAATATATTAAAAAATACCTTTTAATAATGAATTTATTTAATTCTTCCAAATATATCAAATGATACTAATTTTTATAGAAATCTGTTGATCAGTGTATCCAATATTAATTTTTATAAAAATGAAAATATATAATATTTTAAAAAATTATATATTGAAAAATTATTTTTTATGTAATATATTAATATTAAAATAATATATAAATCCTTTAGAATTATTGGTTAATACATCAACCCCTTATCAGGCCTAATCATACCTTCCTAGACTTGATTAAGTTATACATCATTTTGATGTATAAAAGGATCTTGCTGTATAAATTTATACTATACGATGTCACACCAAACAACTAAAAATGTCATAACATATAGTATAAACTTATACTATCAGAACTTATACATTACATTAAACATGCCCTAAATCCAATTTTTTTATATACACTTCTTTTACAACAAATTTCTGGCAACAATTTTCATTCCTTATAGAATCCGTTAAACTTAGAATCTCTATCCTGCATAATGTTATTGAACAATGTTGAAAACAGCGAGTCCGGTATGCACTAAAACAATGTTTAGAAACACAGTAACGATCTAGGCGTGTTTTTCAAAGTCCAAGCCAGTAACTAATGTAGCATAGAAATGATTAATATATGTTCACAATTTTCCACAGGTACAGATTGAAGGTGGTGGCATTGAGTGTTTGATACAGTACAATGTTGATTATCACCAACAAAATAATGATGCGTAGCATTCAGGCTGGTTTGCTACTTGATCTAAATATTGGGTCAATAAATGTTCTTACAAACTCGCTATGGTAACCAAAGAACAAGTGTTAGAAAGAATAAAAAAATAAAAAAATCCAGAGAATGCGCTACATACTTATCTATATTTCAGCTTGCAAACAAGTATAGTATTTTTGGATTTTCCCATTTCCTTGCTCCTCCCCTTTTCTTTCTCATATCATATCAATATCTCCTCCACCCTCTTTTTTTTTTTTTTTGTTCTTTTTTTTTTTTTGAACTTAGTATTCAACTAACGAAGGAAAATGACCCTTGAACTCAACATTCTGGTAATAATGAAGCCTATTTCAAAGTTCAAATGATTAATTCACCAGTGCACTTCTTCTCTTCACCCGATTGAATCCTTAATTTCTTGTTCCATATATAAGATTGTCTTCAACCTTAATTGACTTTACAAGAATCTAGAGCATTAAATTCAATAGGAGATAATACTCATATATCAACCCCATTTGTACATGCTAAAAAAAGGTCAATGGAGATAGACTTCATCATATCCTCATAGCTTCTTCAGGGTAAACCTGTCCAAGTCCAAGTCCATGCCACTTTTAGCTAACACATCCCAAAGACAAAAATAATATAAATAGTACATAGGGAAAAAGAAGCATCCTTTTAAATTTTGTGTACTTTTAAGTGATTTACACAAAATATGACCAATCATACTTTGTATAAATCTTGAAAGTTTTTTTTTTTTCCTCTCTCCCCATCAACATCGCTGACGTATAAAGTGAAAAAAAACAACTTTTCAGATTTACACAACATCTGACCAGTCATACTTTGTGTAATTAACTAAAAAGGATACAAGTTGTGTCCATTTAAATGACACACACTAAACCCTACTATATATTAATTAAAACCTTTAAATGGTTCTATTAGTCCTTTACCTGAAATTGCCTGTCTTCACTGAAGCTGTAGCTGAAGCTGCGGTTGCTTAAGCTTCTACTACTTTGGCTTACAGTTCTAAGTTTCAATTCTCCCCTGTGGGTTGTCATCTCATCCAATATCTCTGCATCATAATAATCTTCTGATCTGTCATCACTGTCAGTATCATGTGGCTCCTTATCCTGATCAACATTTTCAACATTAGTTAGAAACCTTGGATTGTAAAGTATATACAAATATGCACAAAAAATGTATTCATAATAAATCTTACCCTCATATTATGGGTAGCATGTGCATTACCAACAATTTCCTCGTACCCAGCAGCATCTAGTTCCTGAAGATGGTTAGGCTTGAATAGCTTTGGAAGCAAATGTTCTCTTATTGTTATGAGAAGGAAGAAAGGTAGTGGAAACAATATTCCTCCAATAGGTATCCATGTCAATCCGTAACAGATCACAAAATATACAAACTGTAAGAGTGTAAATGCAGCTATGGTCTTGAATGGTACTGACTCCATGAATGAGGCATGAGAACCTTCCAAAACTCTGCCCAAACAGACAAGCATTAGTACAATGTCAAAACTGAACACGTGATTATGGTTCAAGTACCATGCATGAGCATGTTGTTGAAATGAAAATCATTGCAGCAAGACTTGAGACATTGGGAATGGATGTGCATGAGAATTTTCTGGTGCATTTCATCCCTCTTTCGAGATTACTAGCTCTGCTAAAAAAATCACTCCCCGTTATACCCGACTAACGAGTGTGGGGTGGAGGAAATCTTTGTACGCAGCCTTACCCTTGCATAATTGCAAAGAGGCTGTTTCCTGGATTCGAACCCATGACCTTTCAGTCATGAAGGAACAGTTTTACCACTGCTCCAGCTCACCCCTTTCTAGATTACTAGCTTGGCTAATATGGTAAAAGGTATTTCCATCACAATCACAAATAAAAGAGAGCTTTGGAAACCATGAAGCAATCTTCAATTTCAAAACCATTTAGTGTTGATTAGAACTTTACTCATAAGAATATACTTACTTGTAGAGCCGGCTTGGGGTGATGAAGAGAAGCGTTATCCTTTCCCAAAATTGATTCCCTGGGAGACTATCAATTGCCATGTAAGCAAAATATCCCCATAGAACTGAGGTAGGTATCCTTTTGATGACAGGGACTGCTAAAAGAGATAGACCAACTAGGAGAGATTGCAATAAGTTGCTCATTCTTTGCTCATTAACCCGGACAGGTAGATATGCATCTATGTGTTTATCAGGATCAAAATTTTCCTTTGCACCATCTTTTACATCAGATTTCATTACAGCCTCCTTCAAATTCTCCAACTCTTTATCCTGGACCAAATTTTAGAAAGTTGATTTAGTTACTCTTGGACAATGTACCCTCAGAAAGAAATATCTATCAAGGCAGAAATACTTACAGTAGGTGCTGTATCCATTTCTATAAACACAGCTTGCATCTTTCCATATAATTCAGAGTTGCTCCCTTGTTGCTTAATGCATTCCTTGGCACTTTTTACCACCTTCTTTCGGATCAACTGCAAATTGATAAATGTTTATAATATATTTGAGTTGATATTTTAGACTTCAAAGAGTTTTCATGCAAAAGATGGTTACTTACCTGCCTCCTGAGAACTGCTAAACTCTTTGTATGCATGGGAGACTGAGGAAGGACTCCATTTGATGGAGGAAGGCCAAGAATACCGCAAATCAGAGTCTAAAGATAAAAAGGATATATATATGTCATGCAACTTTATAACATGGAATAACACAAAGCAACAAAACTTTAGACAAAATAACATACCATTATTCCAAGCAGGAAAATATCATAGTGGTAGGCAGATGGTTTTTGAAGGTTATATTCCTTCTGCTGAGCCATCTTTGAAGCTACACTGTGATCAAAAAAGTATAAACCTGCTATCATCACAGCTGGAACAAATGCCCCAAAGATATAAACCAAAGGTACCTTCCCCATATCCTGCAGTTTGCATTCAACCATGTTAGATGATTTTTAGGACTTGCATAACATGAAATTAGTCATTGCTCTCAGTTCACAATGTTGAACGCAAGTCTTATATAAGAGCAACGGGAGATATGAAATCAACAGAGGTAAGAAAACAATATTTTGTGCTAAGCATCCTGCACCATGGAAGGGACTAATTATGTTTCATAAGAAGATGAAAAAATTATACTACTTGCATGTGTAACAATACCTTCACTACTGTCCAGTGGTAGAGAGACGCAGGTTCCCAGGGAAGTGGGCAAAGCAGCCTTTTAGGAACACCAGCTGGAACTTTGCCTGGTACAGTATAAGATAGTGCAGTCCAAAACACTACCATCATTGGAACCCCATAATCTGCAATGAAACCTCGTAGCCACCCTGCATTGAATGCCAAAATGAAGATTAAAATAATGACAAGAGAAATTGGCACAACAGTTGGTGTTGATGCCATGTGATCTGGAGGTCACAGGTTTCAATTCATGTAATTAGCCTCTTGCAAATATAAGGTAGAGAATAATATAAACCATTAAAAATATCCTAAACCATTACGAGATTTTCTACTCTTGTAATTATTCTTTAACATCTACTATACACTCATTCACAATAGATGTAACCCTTTATAGCACGAGGCCGCATTTTAAGAGAAATTAAGTCTAACATGAAAACATTTTGTGTGTGGTCACATATGGAAGATTGATATTTGGAGATATTTACCTGTTCCATAATGCCATGATCTTGCTCTTCTGCTTTTAATGGCAGTGAAAAGCACCCCAAAAGAGAAAATGATTGCAAGTAATCCATTAGTATACTGCCAATGAAATTGAGATTCCTCAGACAATGGATTTTCAGTCTTGGTTACACCAAACTCGCTTATGAGTCCCTGTGGATACAAACAATTGTCAGGTTGAATCCTACAGTGCAAAACTCACAATCTATTGTGCTAGAAAGAGTTAGTAATATAACCTCTATTGCCTGTTGAAAAAAAAGGACAGTGATTAACATGCCAAATAATTCCTCAGCAATTCTTGTGAACCTACTGATAACTGTGCACGCGTTAAAAATTGCAAGTAGTATTAGCAAGAGTGATGTCCAGACACAAACCCTGCAACACAGATTAGCATATAAGAGTTAAACATATATAAAGGGTTTATCATCTATCATTTAACATGACCACAAAAATTTTCCTACACACACACAACATTTTGTGGGGCCCGCAGCAAAAAAAAAAAACTCTGGCACGCAAAACGAATCTCTATAACATAACAGAATCATTTTTCCTACAACATAACTCTTATAAAACCCCATATATAAATATACTACAATTCAAGAGTTACAAGTGAACAATGAACTAATGGAAAAGCCAAAACATAATTGTAATGTTAAATGCTATACATACCAACCAGCCCAAGGAAGAAAAAGCTTGGCCCCAAGTTCAGGCCTTTTTTTGCAGAAATCGAACAGAATATGGTACATTATAACAGTGGGTTCAGCAACTCCTACAATCAACAAAGGCTGGCCACCAAATATTGAGTGGATAATTCCACAAATAGAAGTAGATGCCAATGTTTCCACTGTGCTCAAGCTTCCACCTGCAAAAACATGATATGAATCGATGCTAGCTTATAGAACAGCAAACATTTTATCCACCAAAACCCTGAAAGTAACTCTATCACTATACTGTTGTCTTCAAGGAGGTAAAGAAACCAATTTCAACTCAGAAACTTAGACAGTTGAGTGAGGCTATATTAATGATTTTATATTTCTCTAACACGCTTCTTCACACAAGAGCACATTAAGCTCAAAAGATGGATGATGCATCAAGTGCAGCCTATTTTTACCATGAAATCTCATAATATTTAATTAATTATTTAGAATTGGGATAGTGAGGATCGAATTCGTGACCACTTAGTCACTAATACTCTGACTTATATCATAAAAGGAACCAATTTTAACCCAAAATCTTAAGCTGTTAGGTAAGGCTACATTGTGAAGCTATTGGAGAAGTTTTACCTGTAACCTCCTTAAGTTGCTCTCCAAAAGCAATGACAGGGAGAGCAGAAGCGAAGAATATGTAGAAAGTTGGAGCCAATATCCTAGCATTATTCAAATAACCATATATCAGAATTGGGCACACACATACAGAGAGAGATAGAAAAAAAAAAAGGATAGACAAGAATTACCTAACGCCACAACGGATTGCATTATCCCAATCTTGCTTATAGCATGCAGCTCTTCCTTTGACATCTTGAATTATTCCTTTAAACGGTCCCATAGCTGATGAATTAAAGAGTTTAGACATATATAAAGAATTTCAGTTGCTTTTGAGTATAGTACCAGAAGAAAACATAATACAAACCATATGAGAGTAAAGGAAATTTTGGGAACTCATTTCTCCTTTCTTAAGCACTAGGAAATTAAATCAAGGATTTCCATAGGTTTGCTAGCAAAACATATGAAACAAACATGATATATATATATATATGTGTGTGTGTGTGTGTTGTCCAATACCCTAAGAACCCATGCAGGTCAAACAAGTAGGACTTTGGTGGATAGAAAAAGAACCCGCTCGTAGAATGAAATACTAGAAAATGAGGGTAAATTACAAAATCCTCATTTTTTACTCTCCCCATTAAACACCATAAATCTCAGTGATTTTTTATTTTTATTTTTGATAAATTTTTTTGCAACTTCTTCTCTGTTAATTGAGGAGAAGTGGGCAAAAGGAGAATGAAAAGTTTTAATCCGTCATTTGGAGTAAAGCTTGTCATGAACATCAGAGAAAAAGGACACGTAAAAATGGGTGGTGAAAATGAAGAAACCAATCCTGTTGTTATATATAAGAGAGGAACATAATGAAGAACCTCTCATATGCATGCATGTGCAATTGCAAGCAGCACGTACATAAATAACGCATGCATTCAAAGATGACAAAAAGTAACGAATAACAAAACAAAACCATGACTTTATATAATAAATTAACAATGCACAAAATCTATTTTGCATAATTAAGGAAATGGGAATGTAATAGAAATAGAAATGGTACATGAAGTGCGGGCCCAGATGGACCCTCAGAAGGAAATGGTGCAACGCAGGAGGGTCAGGAGGCTTGAGGTAATAGTGATAAATGTGGAAGAAGAGGGTCGCCGGAGAATCCAGATTACGGAGGGTGTGGCTCTCTCTGGTATGTTTCTCTCTCTCTAACGCAGGGAGGGTGGAGAGAGAGAGAGAGGGAGAGGAGGGGACAGAGAGACAGGGAAGAGAGAAGGGTGACATGTAAAAATTAGAAAGGGTTGAAAAAGCAAAATGTGCGAGTTTTGTGGGGTTGTTTGGAGAAGAGATACATCTGTAACATTCTAGTATATCGGATGCCCTCATGATGCGGTCCTGTTAGATTCGATCATTCTTCATGCATTTTTTATTTTATTTTTCTCCTTCGAACCTTCACAAGCCTCACTTGATTTTCTTTTATTGACTAATCCGGATTTTAGTCAAGTGCGTTATGATTGATTTTTTATTTTTTATGGGAAAAACATTTTTATTTTTGTATTAGAAATATTTTTATATCATATTCACATAAAAATAGTAGGTCTTATTGTGAAGAGAAAAAACTAATAGGAATGTGGCATAAATATTTTCTGCAGCAAAAATAAAAAAGTTAAACCTTTTATTTATTTATTAAATAATATCATATTAATAATTCCAATATTTATTTGTATAATAATAATTCCAATATATGTATTCTAAATTTTACACAAAAATAGAATGTTTTGGTTTTTATCTTAAAAAATTTCTGAGATACACCTCTCACGTAAAAAGTAAGTGGATCCAACTAAGATTTTCTCTCTCTTCTCTTTATAATGAGACCCACTCACTCAATTTCATATGTTTTGGTTTTTACCTTAGAATGTTTTGGCGGAGAGTGATTGGTAGTGTAAAGAGACACGGAAAAGGAGCTGCTCCTGACAGGCTTCCAGCGGGGGTTATATGAACAAATCGAATCGACATCTGAAAGAGAGGGATTCCAAAGACTCTGCAGGTATGAGACTGCACAGTTTGAGATAGCTTATAAGAATTAATTGGTACTACTTATACTAACAAGATGCATCTACTTTTTGGTAGCCCGAAACGGAAGAACTCCATAGTGAAGCGTGCTTGCTTTACTTGGAGTAATTCTGAGATGCGTGACCTCATGCGAAGTTTTCCTAGGAAGTGCGCGAGTAACAAAAAACACACTGAAAAGTCTCATGTTAGTATGTGGGGATAGTCATTGATTCTTGAAGCGGCCGGACATTACAATATGAGTGTGAGAGGAAATTTTAATTTGCAACAAAAATAGAAACATTAAAACCAAATTATATTTACATGCACTAAATATTTTTTAATTTTTTAATTAATTTTTCATCTTATATTATGTTTTTGAATTATTAAATTTACGCGAGGATTTGTTTTAAGATTAATTTCGTCGTGGCACAATTTAGTTCCATTAGGGGGCGATTGGTACAAGAGATTTTTTTTTTATCCGAGAAATAATTATTACTGGAATATAGTTGGAAATATATTTTACTGAAATATTACTAAAAAGCTGTTTGGTAGATCCATGTTTTCCCGGAAAAATTATTTTAATTTTACTGAGTTTATGTTTAGTTGGTTATTAAATATTATTGGGAATGTTAGGCAATTTTACAAAAATAACCTTACCATTTTTGACTCTCTCTCTCAGACAACACACACAGAGGAACATTAATGGCTACTGACCTCCTTGATCAAGAGCTTGCTTGTGGTAATATGTTGAGCTTTGTTATTTCCATTCGTTCTGGCTTTGTCTTTCTTTGTTCCTTCTTTGTGTTTCCTTGTTTGTTTGGGTCTTTGCCCCTTTTGATATCAAAGAAAAAAACAATGGAAGTTGTCACGATGGTCCGAAGCTGGTTCAGAAATGGGTGTTGATTATTTCTCTCATGATATTAGGATTTGACAAAAATGGTTGTTGCATTTGTTCAAGATCTGGAAAGCCCACTCCAAATAAGCCATTGAGAACACTGTTCAAGGCTAATCAGAATGGAAAACTATGAAGCAACAAATGTTGATGTTGACTCCATCGGAGGCTTTATGCTCCGTCGCACCCTCAGCTGCAGTGTCACCTCCCATGGAGTCCTCGTCCCAAGTAAGGGAGGTGAATCAAGTTTTGTCACGGCCATTGTAGGTGGGAGGAGAAAGAAGGAATAGACTAAAACGGTACAAAGGAGAAAGGTTAAATTGGTCCACAAAATTTTGTTCTTTTTTCATTTTCCCAAGCAAAAAATTATAGGGGTTTGTTTTTCTCATGTTACATGAGAAAACAAACACTTCCTACACATACTATAAAAAGGCGTGCCACTCATTTTTTATTTTTTTATTTTTAAATAGGCGGGTCCCACACTTGATATATCTATGACATGAGATCACAATCTCCTACAACATGAGAATTATTTTTCCCAAAATTATAACACTTAATCGATGGACTTCCTAACATGGAAGCTTTACAAAATTTACACACAACAGCAAAAACTAGCAAAATACATCACCCGAGAAAGTTTTCTATTTTTATCTACCAAACGTGTCATTATAAGTCTCCATACCATACTTTCCAAGGAACTTAAAAATAATCGGGCTACCAAACGCCCCATTAGTGTCATTATCTTATCAAAATATCATTGGTGTTAGGTATTAATTGGATAGAATCAATCTTATCTTTAAAGAGAAATAATATTTAAAATTGTATTTTAAGACCATGGGTTAGAATGTGAGCGACACGCGCTTAATTTTTTCACCATCTGCTAGGGTTTTATCTAGAAACTGAGTTCCATGGAAAACCTGAACACTGAACAACAAGAGATATTGCCTAAACTGAGGAAAAGTATCAAACAATCGAAAGATGGAGAGGAGTTTGCAAGCGACTCAGCTAATCGAGGAGAAAACTTTGCTTCCCTCATGGATGGACACTCGGAACTGAAGTCCAAGTCATGGGCAGAGGCAACCTAGAATGAGAATGGCGTTGCATGAGATTTTCAAAACTGGGAGAAGAGTCTAGAAATAGAGGTATTCGAACCCCTGAACCCCATGCTAGGTAAGGTCTCAGATTGGGCATTTCAAACCATATTAGAGGAAGATGGGACAATAAATATCAAGTGCTCTCGTGAGGCAAAAATGAGTGATTGCCAGTGCAAAGAGACACTCATTGGTGAATATCTACTGGAAGGATATAAAATGAAGATAGAATATGAAGGCTTATACCTTATATGCCTTCACTTTGGTTGTTATGGCCATAATAAGGACTCATGTCCTGATTTGGCCAAGATGCAACCTTTGAAGACTCCTACCCAAGCAGTGGAAGTTCTTATAGTAGCTGTGGAGGTCCCTGTTGAAGATCCTCATCTTCTCCCAACTAATCAAGGGGTGGGTCCCTAGATGATTTTTCGGAGAAAGAACAAACCCCAACCTGTTAAGCTAAGTGGTGCGCAAGTGGCCAACAGAACCTTTGGTATGAATTTAGCCTCTAACTCTAAGTCTCGAAGCATGTCCTTCTCTGCAGATAATCCTAATATATTTTACTTCCCGGGAAACGATGATAATCCTAATACAAATACTATGTTTGGTAGCTCACAATCATCAACTTTCCAGGCTTACAAACTTTCCAGGAAATTGGTTTTGTTACAAAAAATCAGTACAACCCCCATCTGAAAATTCCCATAGATTATGTGGGAATATTTGCTGTCCGGGCAAGCTGAAGAAGAAGCACTAAATTTTTTACCAAATTATCCTTATTAATTGTACGGTCTAATCTCCTTTGACTCCCACATAAAGCCTTTCTGGAAAGCACGGACCCCATAAGCAAAAACTTCCCAAGTCATGTTGCTTCTGCTTAAGAATAATCGATACAGCTTTTTAGCATTTGGACGAATGGTTGGTTTCTCCTACGAGAAAGTGCTCATAAAGTTAACCAGGAGATATAGGCAATAGTGATCAACTGAAAAGAGAAAAAAGACGCAAATGAAACCTGTTGCACAACTGGGACAGAGGACGAGGAGGACGACAACCCTGATGCATTTGGTAGTTTGTTAAAGTTGAATATCATAATTCAAACAAAAGATAAAGTAGGGGTTATTTCGGTAAAATAACCTCAAATTCCCACTAATATTTAACAATCAACCAAACACACATTCAATAATTTTAACCATAAATTCCCGAAAAAATTTCGTCATACCAAACACATTTTAATAATATTCCAGTAAAAATAAATTTCCTATTACATTCCAGTAATAATTATTTCCGGAATAAATAAAAATTTCTCTTCTACCAAACGCCCCCTTAAGGCTAAAGCTCTCAAAGTCTTTTCAATGGGCCTCCTAAGCCTATCTCCATCAACCCCAGTACTGTCAACTTGAGTGTGAGGGCTAATATTAGATTAAAAATACAGATGGCAATATCTGGAATACCAAATCTGTCTCTATCTCGATTGGTAAAGCAGTGGTGGAGGGAGTATCTAAAATCTCTATTCAAGAAAAATTAGATAATCCTATTTTTGAAGCAGAAGGGCAAAATATAGAACTCTCAAATCTTTCTCTTTTTCAAGAAAATAATATTTCCAACATTGGGAAATACTTTGGAGGATGGTTCCTTACTGGCAGACCCTCCTGATATTGTTGTTATCCCTGTTAACAAAGGGAGTGGTAAGAAGAATGGCATGGATTTAGACATCCTGCATAGTGACTAGATGAAGGTTTCTCCATACACAAGTTTCTCCATATTCAATTATCACATATTACATAATACAAGTATAAAACTGAAGAAAACACTACAAAGAAAAAAAACAAAATAAAATCAGCCAAACAATATGATTGTCAATAAAAAAAATAACAAATAAATACAATGATAGTTTAATAAAAAAAGTAAAATCTAATTTAATTTTCTCAATCAATATGAAAGGATAATAATTGAACAAGAAAATCCCGTATGAATAACTGAAATAATTCAATAAAAAAACACTCAATAAATTGTTCAGCCAAATTATAACCCAAATATTTCAACCAAAATAGTTCAACCAAATTATAACCCAAATACTTCAACCAAATTACAACCAAAATAGCATAAAAAATGTAGTTCTTGAAAGGATAATCTGATCAAAATATTAATCATCCTAGCTTGAAATTTATCCAAGAAACGTTCTCTTCTAATGACATGCTCAAGAACAAGTCCTTCTTTGCTTTAGTATTAAGCAAATTAATTACCAAGAACCGAGTTTTATCATCCAAATTTGGAATCTCTTTTATGTCATCCAAAATATTACTTTCTCTTTTCTATATATCTTTCTCTTTTCGCCATTCGGTTAGATATTTTTTCAAAATTGCTAGCAATAGTCTCAATGCCAATTGAAAGATTTTCTAAAACTTTAGCTTGAATGTTGGTCCCAACTAAGGTAGAATTCCCTTCATATTCGGATTTACTACGCTTATTGCGACTCAACTTTTCAGTGCGACATTGCAATAAAGAAAAGAACATACTTTGGCTTTGAGAAAATGCTAGAGTAGATTGTGAAACACTACAATAGAGAAATCTCAAGAAATATCAGGAATTAAGATGAGATTGTGAGAGAGACATTCTATTTATACTTATCAAATCTCACAAAATCCACATTAATCAAAAATCCATTAAAATCATTATATTATTGAATAATACAAGATTGTTTTTGCTTTGTTTAAGATCTGATTGAATATCATCGGATTTGGATGGACTCTAAAATAATATTTTAAAATTATAATCGAATAACACATGATTTTTTTAAATTCTTTTACAATTTTGATTGAATATCAATAGATTTTTTGTTCAAAACAATCTATTAAATTTTTTTAAAATCTCAATCCAATACAGCCCTTAGTTAAATATAGAGGTGGCAGAGTGGACGACCTGTCCCGTAAAAAATGAGCCAGCCCGCCCCGCCCCGTTTGGTGGGTTGGCCCGCTAACCTAAGCTTATTTTACACTGACCGCCTCAACCCGCCTATGTTTGCCATCAACCCGCCAGAAGATGAGCCCGTCCCATTTTTGAGATGGGTTGAAAACCTAAACTCGCCCCTCTTCATTTAGTGGATGGGACAGGTTGGCCCGCCAAGCTGAGCCAGTTTTGCCGGCTCTAGTTAGATACATAAAGAAATGGAAAGTGGAGGTGTAATAGGGGGAACTAGACAAACAGCCCAGGCCCAATTCGTTGCGGATAAAGTCCAAGTCCAAATACCAAGTGGTAGTAAAATAGTAATACACTAGTGTATTACCCGTGCGATGCACGGAGGAAAAAGATCAAAATTTTTATCATCCGTCGTGGTTGATTAATCGCATTGCAAATCTTATAATTATAAAAAAACCGTGTTACTATTTTATTCTATATTTCAGGTGGTAAAAACTACGACACTAACACAGAACTTTGCAAATATCAACAACAAACAAAGATCTGCTATTGAGAGGGATCAATTATTTTTACATTCTAAAACTTCATAATACGTTATATCGCACAATGTTAACATGAGGAAGGGATGTAAAAATAAAAATGCATACCACTCATAGTATAATAACACCAAGCAAATGTGGAGTTAAAAATCAACACTTACCAAATATGTCATTTGCTATATGATTTCCGTTCTTTGTGCCTGCGATATAGAAGACAAAAACTCATTAAATAAATTACACTAATATGTTAACAGACAAAAGTAATACTATCAGGAAAAAAAATATGAGGATTAATTTTTATTTAGGACAAAAAAAATGTTGTCTAAATGGGATTTGAGGGCACTTTAAGCAAATAAGCATGTATGAGTCATATTTTTTGCTTACATTGCAAAAAATGCGTCTAAACAGAATCAAATCAACTACATTAATCTTTGAAATACTTTCTTGTAGACGATGTTAAAGGTACGATTTGTAACACAACCATTATCATCAAGTATCAATATCTTCAATTCTTGTTTGCTCTTTACTCGTGAAAGTGTCACATATAATTGCCCATGAGTAAAGACGGGCCTAGGGAGATAAATGCCCACATGCGAAAGAGATTGTCCTTAGCTCTTGTTGATACTCATGGCAAATGAAACAACCAGTGGGAATTGTCTTCTTTGAAAATGTACTGGAAATGAATGACTTGAAGGGCTCATCGTCATTCTAGGGATTAACACAGTTTCTCCGATATTGCTTTCGGTAAGAACAGTTCCTTCAACAACACGGTTTCCTAATCTTGAAATAAGCAATCATGTGCCGTTGTATAAACCTCTTGACTGATCAATATTTCTCAATAGCATAATCGGCACATTAACCTTCAAGATTAATTTATGATCAGGAATTCCGAAAGAGGAGAAGGTATTTAAAATTTTAGGTGAGAACTCGTTATCTTCAATTTGAGAATTATGACCTTGTTTCAAGACATTATCTGAACCGAAATATGTCTTTTCTTCACCCGGAATCAAAGACATTAAGAGCTCATTTATTATAGCAACATCTGTCAATTTAGGAGTTAAAATTGCACGTTCTCTGAAGAATGTAGCATCCTTAATATGATCCAAGAGATTCGGGTACACAAAATCAACTAAATCTGACCGTGGATGTTCTGATTCCTCAATTAATAATTCATCTGGAATTGTTATCATAGATTCTCCATCAATATTATCTCCAATATCACCATCTCCTATTTTAAGGAGCCAGTCGCAAAAATCCTTTATTTTCGCATAATTTTTAATCCCATTTCCAGTAGTAAGTCGCATGTTCTTAGTCAAAGTCAATAAATGACAATGGGACCAAAGATGAGAAGAATTAATTATTGCATTGACTATTTGTTGTCTGCTGCCATGAGGAATTACAGGTAATATTTGCGAAAAGTCACCTCCCAGAACAATGACTTTTTCCACCAAATGGCTTATCAACACATCTACTATTAGAAAATCTAAGAATATCTCTCAGTGTCTTGTCCAGGGCCTCAAAACAAAATCGATGTACCATTGGGGTTTCGTCCCAAATAATTAACTTTGTTTTTTCCATCAACTCGGCAAGAGGAGAATTTTGAGTGATTATGTATTATTTTTGTTATAAGAATATTCTTATACGATTTATTGTTTGTTATAAATGAATGAAGAACGAATAAAAACTTACGTGATGCTAAGAGAGGCTGAATTACATAGGATACCATTAAAACAATGAGTTTCTTCCTTGTTGTGAAGAAGGATATGTATGAGAAATAAATAATGATGTTAAAAGAAAAAAATGTGATATGCATTTACAAATGGAGAGAAATTTCTTGAAGATGGCTGATAACAGAGATACACACCATTAGAAATATCACGAAGTATCCGTCTGTTGAAAAAAGAAAGAAATGAAATATGGTCTTAATTTTCAAATTAACCAACGTAAATAAACTTGTTTAGAAAGGAATAATAATGTAAAAAAACTTACCTGCCAACACAGGAGGTAGATAATAGAGGAAGATTTTGTACAGGCAATGGAGAGGACTCATCATTATTCTCAGGGCATGAATCTAAGTTCTCCTTAAAATGACATGTGTTTCTTCTCTTTCGCGAATGAGTTTCTTTTTGGGGTGTCTTTTTTTCTCATAATGATGCAAAAAAAATCGACCCCACTATTGAATCAACTATATGGAATAGTTTCAATAGCCCATTTTAAAGGTGAACTGAAATTGGAAGATGAAAAGACCATAGATATGTTGGTGGGCGCGCAAAGGTGTGATTTTGCCATACTTAGTTGTCGAAGCCGCAAAATAAGTGTTGGTAGGCGTGCTTAGCATTTATGATATTTAATGGAGGTATTTTTATAGGTTGGTAATTCCAATGCATCAGTTATTGGTTTGATTGTTAATAGGATTCTTAATATAAAAACATAATTGATTACTGTCTTGGATGACCTGTTATACTCAGTGCATATTTATTATATATATTTGAAATGGACTATTTGAATGACATGACTGTTGGTGTTGCCCACAACTCTTAACTACTAAGGCTTTTCTTAAACCAATAGGCTGTTGATTAAGCAGTCTCTTTGACGTATATGGGTTTTTTAACCATTTAAATTTTAATTTGGTATTCGATTGACAAATTTTATGAATGAAGGTCATTCAGTGATGTAAGGGGTACCCAATGGCACTGAGTGCCGCAAATAATCCCCTGCGGCACTCTCACATTATGTTTTTTTTTTTTTCATTTGAGTGCCGCCCCCTCCCATGGGGAACTCAGGGGATTGTGCCAAGTGTTACAATCTCGTTACTTCCGTTATCGTAAAATTTCGGAAAGCCATAACTTTTGACTCAGTATCCAAATGAGATGATTTTTTTTTGATTTCACATAACTTTTCGAGATCTACGCAATAACATCTCATTTGATGTATTTTATCTATCAGAAACATAGTTTAAATCCATAAAAAAGTGGAACTAGTGTTGCAAATTTGAACTATATTAATGGAAGATAAAATATGTCAAATTAGGTGTCATTGCGTAGATCTCGAAAAGTTATGTGAAATTTAAAAAAAATCATTTCATTTGGATACTCGAGTATAAAATTATGTCTTTCCGAATTGGCACAATCCCGTGAGTTCCCCGGGGGCGGCACTCAAACGAAAAAAAACCGAATGTGAGAGTGCCACATAGGGTTATTCGCGGCACTCACTGACGTTGGTACCCCTTGCGTCACTTAATGGCCTCGTTCGTAAAAATTGTGAATCGAATACCAAATTAAAAATTTAGACGGGTAAAAATTCGGTATGGGTTAAAGAGCCTGATTAAGCAACGGTATTCATCATTAAAATCCCTTTGGTTTCCAATGTAACACATACCAATACCAAATTATTGCAATTTTGAATTCTTTAATATTTTTAATTTGAAAATTAATCACACTTGATAACTCCAAAACGTGGAACAAAAAAAAATTTGTATTGGTGGCTGGAATTGCAATTAGTGGAAAAACTTAAGGTTGTTGATAATTCTTTTTTGACGTCGATATGAACAGGCATTAATGGAAAAACTTAAATCATTAATGGAAGTTGAATCTTTAAGTTCAGGCCAACTTCTCGTGAAACAAACGTATTTAATACTGCTGTATTGTTATTTATCTAATATCTGTTCGTCTTCTTTCACGTGTGCCGTTCTATTTAATAATTAAAAAGTGAAATGTTTAAATGGACGGTTACAAAATCCAACTGAATTTTTATATTTAAAAAATAATAGCAGCTTAACTTATTTATTGGGAAACAACAAAATCTAAGTATTTTTTACGATTTTATTTTTATTTTTTAAGTTAATGAAGTGTGAGCATATCAATAATTGTGAAAGGTTGAGTGATATCATTTCCTCTTCATTTCCCAAGACTCAAATTCGCCGATTATCGAGTTTTGTGAACATCTCAATTCCAATTTTTTTTTTTTTTAAGTTAATGCAACTGTGAACACAGTTTAGGATGAATCAAGATTGCACATGTCAGCATTTTGGAAGGTTTCAAGTGTAAACACACGGTGTGAACACAAAGAGGGTAAGATATTCGTATTACTAAAATCTTCTACTATCAACTCACTACCTATCTAATCACCGTTGAATCAATTTTTTCTCTTTTTTTCAAAAACTTTTTAGTATTCTCTTTGATTCAATGGTAATTAGATAGGTAATAAGTTAGTAATAGAAAATTTTGGTAATTAGAATTAGGGGTGTCAAAACGGGTTGACACGACACGAATATATCAACACGAACACGATACGAATTTTTATTCGTGTCAAAATCTTCAACACTGACGCGACACGAATTTCTTACGCGTTGACACGACACGAATTACACACAAAATATGAGTCAATATTTGACAAAAAAAATAAAAAAAAATAAAAATTTTAAAAAAAATACGGGTCAACACGAACACGAATACATCAAAACGAACATGACACAAATTTTTTACGTGTCAACTCAAACACGAATTTTCATGTCATGTCGCGGGTCGACCCGCGTGTCAAAACTTATATTGACACCCCTAGTTAGAATATCCTTCCCCTAAATAGTAATTGAAATTTATTTATTAATTAAAAAAATAGTAATTGAAACGACAGTGGTATTTCTGGTAATAACAGGAGACGAGGTGAGGGTGGTTTAGGAAATGTAATATTATGTACCTTCGGAAGCTAAGAAAATAAGAGAAAGAAGCCCAAAGTTCGATCCTTTATCTCTCTCTCTCTCTCACTGCGTGTGCGTGTGCGTGAAGGGTAAGGTAAAAACGTAGTTGAAGTGAGAGAGATGTCGGGGAAAGGCGCAAAGGGGTTGATAACTGGTAAAACCCCAGCATCCACCAAAGACAAGGATAAGAAGAAACCCACTTCTCGTTCCTCCAGAGCTGGTCTTCAGGTTCTTAATTTCATCATTTTCTCTTTCCTATTTATTCAACGCTCACAAGTTTTTAACTTTTTCATTCTTTTGTTTCTCGATCCGCATGTTTACAACATTTACCTTGTCTCACTTTGCCAAAGGATTGAGTTTTTTTTTTTTTTTTTCGTTTATTATTATTTTTTTAATCTTGATAGGAAAATATATTTTAGTAGAGGGAAAGGAAAACTTGGGTACTTTAGTAGTTCAACTAGTTCCTTCCTTAGGTACATTTTATTTTACAACTTATCGTATTTTGTTGTACCAAGGAAGTCTATAAAGTGATTTTCTTTCTCAAATTTTCACCGACCCACTTTTGATTTACTTAACCAAACATACCCTGAATGTGAGAATTAGTTGCTGCTATTCATCTGCTAACTATTGTGTTATGTTGATGGTGCATATGGTTTGTTGGGAAGGGATCCGTTGAGATATTCAAGTGTGATGAGTCTCACATTGGTTGGTTGGTAATGGGCTAACTGAAGAGTCCACTTGAATACTCCAACAGGATCAATAAGCATCTTTCCCTTTTCCTATGTTTTTAGTTCATAGTTATCTTGTTTTTATGGCAGTGTGCTTCTAAATTGTCAGGTCCATTTAGTTCCATTTCTGTAATTTCCTTCGAGTTTTAATTAAGATTACTTTTATTCTCTGGAATGCAAATCCCTTGTGAACATATTGGCTAATTGTCTTCATGTAATGGTCTGAGGGTTTATAAGATAAAGCTGGCACTTGTTCAGCATTGGTCCCTCATCTGTTCTTACATCTTTCTCCTACTGTTTCTTTATGGAATACTTTGTTTGGCCTTTTTGGTTGATGTTTATTGTGTTCCCTGGTCTTTGAACTGATTTTCGTGTGCTAGCTTTAACAATTTTTGGTAGAGGTAAGGAGGCTAAACTTTTAGTCAATGTGCATTACATACTACTATTTGGTGCATTTGGTTGGGGTGTAGTGTTTGTATTTTTAAGAAGATTTTTTGGACCGTTTTGGTTAATGTTGGGTGTACCTCGTCGTTGGACCAGTTTTTGTTGCTGGCTTTAATGATTCTGGTAGAAGAAAGGTGTCTAAATTTTTATGCCAATGACACGCTACTATTTAATGCATTTGGTTGTAGTCTAATACATCTTTTTAAGGTTTGTTTGGCTGAGCAGCTGATTTGAGCTAAAATTAGTTAATTAGCTTCTATTTCGTGTAAAGGTCATGGTCATTTTAAGGGTTTCCCTTTTTTCTTTCATTGTGGAGTATCCATATGAAGGGCCGGCTTGGCTCAGCGGTAATCTTGCTTGCCGTGGTGTGTCAGGTCGCGGGTTCGAATCAGCCTCTCTGCAAAAAGCAGGGGAAAGGCTGCCTAGAGTATTCCCTTTCCCAGACACTCACGAAGTGGGTATTTGAACTGGGTCGGCCCCTTTTTTTTTTGTGTGGAGTATCCATATCTTCCAAATTTCCTAATTTTTTTCCGTCCTGTTGAATTTCTTCTTTTATTAGATAAAACATAAGGCTGGCAATGTCTATCTTATGTAAGTGTAATAATTTATATGACTATATATGAAGAATGTAGTCAACTAGACCTAATCGAAGTTAGCATATTTGTTCTGTATTCCCTGTTCTGTGGCTGTGCACATGTCTGTGGGATACATTCTGGCTATTGGGTTACTAATTCAATGAGTGCTGCAGAGTGGCAGCCTGACATAATAGGTTGCAGCATCCAGTAAGTTAGTTAAGTGTTTAATTCACTTCATCCATAGGTGTAATGGCTACAGCAGGTTCATCTATAACAATGATCTAGTTTTGGGAGTGACTAGTTATAGAAATTGTATCTTTGGATGATGTAAGTAACTGGATCAATAACTGAGTAATGAATTTTTTTCTTTGTACCACAGATATTTTTCTTTGGCTGTGAACCAATGTTGCAAGTGGGTTGATTAATGCATTTCTTTGATTCTTGGAATTGTGTAATTATTTTGTCTGGGCATGCTGAAATTTGTGGAGTATTGGTGCAAATCATGATGAACTTTTTTTTTAATAGTCTCTAGTTTGTTAGTATAATTGAAATTCATTTCATGTCCTCTGGTGTGTCATCATGAATTTCATTTGATACAGTTCCCTGTTGGACGTATTCATCGTCTTCTGAAGTCGAGGGTGACAGCCAATGGAAGAGTTGGAGCAACAGCTGCAGTTTATTCAGCTGCCATCTTAGAGTATTTAACTGCAGAGGTGTTGGAGTTGGCGGGCAATGCAAGCAAGGATCTGAAGGTGAAGCGTATTACCCCAAGACATCTACAGCTTGCTATCCGTGGAGATGAAGAACTTGACACCCTCATTAAAGGAACAATAGCTGGTGGTGGTGTTATTCCTCATATCCACAAGTCTCTTATCAACAAGTCTTCAAAGGAATGAGGGCAAAAAGATGAATATTACTGTAAATTTGATGATATCCTGATTTTTGGATAATTTTCTCCTTGCTTTAGTTTGATTGAACCTTCCTTTTGAAGTAATCTGAAATTTTCTGATTTCCTTATTTGAATTTTATTCACTGTTGTGTTGCCTTCTGTGCTTATGGTACTGCATGCTAGATGATGCTACCTGTCTAGGGCTCTAGGATTTTATGTTGGAATATCATTTTGTCTGGGTGTCATGTCTATGAATCAAATAATACCGCTAATCTAATAAGTCTCGCACTTATTATCTACTCAGTATTAGCCTATAATTTTATTTTCGTCTATGGCTAATAATTGGTATTGTTTTTGGGTTTTTGTTTTGTCCTTTAACATGACACAACAAAATTTCCTACACACGCAACATTTTGTGGTTTTCACATTTTTTAAAACAAAAACAAAAATTAAAGCACGCAAAACGAATCTCTATAACATTACACAATCATTTTTCCTACCACATAACTCTTATAAAATCCATTATTTTTTAGACTTTTGGTGGAAGTTGATTTCCCAATACATATGTAGTTTGGCAATATACACTTTGCTGTTACTGTTTTATTTGAGCTGGACGAGAGAGGAATATAAATAGTGCAACGGAAAGAAGCTTAATTTGGATCTGGGGGACGTGCCGTTCGGAATAAGCCGAAAAATGGTGACATCGAGTAAAGCATCCCTTATCTGTATGTCGTGAACTACGGTCAAAATTCTTCTACCAAAACATTCGAAAAGAGTAATGAGAATTAAACATCTCTCTCTCTTCCCCCACACTCAGAAACTAACACTTAGTCATTGAATTTTTTACAGCGTCGTAAAGCACATATTAAGATAAAACTAACTTGATTATTACAGCATCATTCTAGAGAAAATGACAACTCTAAATCTGAGTATATATCACACTCTATTCCATTTTAACCAGTTCACTAACAGGTCAAATATCAAAATCATATGGACTCGTATATCATGTACAGATTTGACATGAGGATAAATATAATTTTTTTTACTTACAAGGAAATACGTCTCAGCAAGCAGCAAAGGCCCACAAGTTACCAAGTAAGACGCTATTAAACATCCTTGCTGATGTCCGTACCATCTTTCAAGAAGGCCAACTCCGAAACCAAGGCAATATGATCACTACCCCATTTCTGTACACAATTAGGGGGGAAAAGACTTAAAAAGAATCAAAAGTTACACATTTCAAGCAGCAATACGTAAAATCAAGGCAAGTAATCAGGGACATTATATATGAGAGAAGACCATTTCAATTATGAACATAGAACTCGTCATATCATGGAAATGTAGGGTCTATTTGATTGTGTTCTAGTTTGTTTTTTTACCCCCCTTAAAACTGTTTTTGTACAATAGTTAATGAAATAGATATTTCCTGTATTTTTTTTTTTGTTTTGAAAATTAAAAGTCAAAATACAAAATAAAAACAACGTATATTTGTTCTCTAAATTTGATTTTAAAAATTAAAAAATAGCTATAATTTGTAAAACTATTTTTACAAAAGAGGCTATCAAACGAGTCTTTTTGTTTTTTTGTTCTAAAAATCAAAACACTATTTTTCAAAATATAATTCAAGCCCATAAATTGTATTGAAACATGGTCTACTCAAGCAGGGGATAAGTGCACACACCCTCCCCATGAGAATGTGGAGGGCAGTGATCATTTTATCAAAGAATCGACTTTGAAGTCATAACCTTAAAAGCCTCTTACCTGAGAATGTGGTTAACATCATCATAATGATAACAAGAGAAGAAAAAACTCCAAGAAAGCCGGCATATAAATCTATCCATCTGCTAACTTTCACCAAAGAACTACAAACTTATTCTTACCTTTGTTGGGAATCCTGGAGTCCATTCCATGGCATGTTTAGGTATTGGAGCAAGAACTCTGGTTGTTTGCAGACCATTAGATCGCCTATGCCACAGATCAAGAGAAAAAGTATATTTCTATCAACTTTTGTTCAGAGCTAAGCACACAAAATGTAAAATCAATTCTTTTGAATGCTAAATATTACTCAAATATATCTATGCCAATGGAAAAAAATTACACAGCTACGAGAATTTCAGCAATTACACTTTTTGATGGTATACTTACTATGATTTTACAACTCAAAATAAAATAAGCAGCAAAGGAGATCAAAACAATAGTAGAAAAATTTTAAGAGCTTAGCACCTACCAAATGTAGTCAACAGTGCCAAAAAAGCACCTATTATAGCTGGTCACCAGGGGCTCTCCATAGGGGTCTCTAGTCCCCGAACAATCCTGCACGTATGCAAAGTGCACAATAAGATAATAATATGAAAGAGCAGCAAATTAAAAGCAATATTAAAATTACAGTAATATGAGGTGTAAGATGTGTCAGCTTGTCTTATAAAAGAGAAGTTAAAAAAAAAGAAAGATGTGCAAGCGATCCTTTTAGATCTACCATAGCTTCAGTGTATGTGCTCCTAAGCAGTAAAGGGTGCTCCAAGAAGGTGCGCTCAGCATTTCCTGTTGCAGTTTCTATCTCCA
The DNA here is from genome assembly GCA_032173675.1 of Gastrolobium villosum. Taxonomy (NCBI): domain Eukaryota; kingdom Viridiplantae; phylum Streptophyta; class Magnoliopsida; order Fabales; family Fabaceae; genus Gastrolobium; species Gastrolobium villosum. Next base: position 70,818 of record JAVKPL010007135.1, on the reverse strand, counting down.
TAGGGGTCCACAATGATGGATTATAAGTAGTTTCCTCTAAATCTACAGATTTGGAAGTTGGACTTGGAGATAAGTCATCCTCCACTTCACTGCTTTCTGCAGGCGGCAACAACTTGTTGGAAGCAAAATTTAATTCCTCAAACTGATATGGCTTTTCATGATCTGATTTCATTGATGGGCCAAGATCAAGAGTGACACCTTCAGCGTTATGTAAGGCAGCTATGAAAGAGTTGACATCTTCGCCAATATTTTCACTGCCTAAAATGGCTTTATCTGTCTCATTAAGGGATGATTTCTCTAGTTTTTCATCTAGTGGAAAGTCAATGTTGGTGGATTGATGTGTTTCGTCAATTACATGTGAGGTTGATGAGCTGTTCATTTGGTCATCAGTACTGACCTCACAAGCTGGGCTTTCTATATACCTAGGATGAGGGAAATCAAAAGCACTGGAAATTGAAGTCTGGTTGGAGGGTTTAGTTGAAGAAATTTCTATATTGAGAAGATCTGTTGACTTCACCCTGGAAGTTTGATCGTCTTCCTGGAGAGAGGTTGGGGAACAGTCAAACTCAATATGTTTATTTCCTTCAGGGACATGTAAGTTGGATTTCTTGCTTAATAATTCTTGACTTGATGTTGAGACAGCATCTGATAGATGTTCTGTGCTGCCCATCCCAGTTGTATCAGTGTGAACTGCTTCAAGAGCTGAAGAGGTCATCGGTGTGATGTCATGAACCTCACCATTTATATGATCAATAGCCTCCCTACCATCACTATAAGAAGGATTTCGTTCTTCTCGTACACAATCAACTTCACCAAAAATCTGAGTGTCTTTTCCTGCATAAGCATCACTCTCCTTTCCACACTGCACATTTGTTCCAGACTTATCAGAAATATCCAAAACAGCCTGAGTGTATTGATTATCCAAATTGTCACTCTTAGGGTCCGGATTCTGCGTGTCCAACAGAGAATTATCTTGTTCAGTATTTAATTCCTTGTCACCTTCAGTGAATGTGGCCTGAACAGATCCAGTAACAGATCTTTCACTGCATTATTTTGAAAGATTTTAGCACATATTTCTTGATAAAAAAAAGAAATTCAACAAATCTCATCACATAAACGTATCAAATGCAAAAGTCTACCTAGAATTACGATCATAGAATCTTGGTGCTCGAATTATAGCAGAAGCTTGTCCTGATACCTTATCCCTATCTATTTCAGACAGATCTAACTGCAATAATATAAAAATATCATTTTTGTGCTTTGTATGTGTCAATCATCAAAGTCAGAGGAAGTAAAGAACTAAAGGGGTATACCTTTTGTTCTGAGATAAAGTTGTACAATGGACTCTGAGACACGATAAAGAATGTTAATGTCATATAGGCTGTTGCAAAATGATAGTGAAAAGGCATAATAGAAAAAACAACCTTAGGGGTACAATTAAAATCCCCACAGATAACAACAGGTGCATTATTCCAGAGTTTAGAAACAGCTTCAGCCTTGTCCAATAGCACTCTGACCTGCTTGAAGTAAATAAAAAGGAGAAAGCAATTACAAGAAGAATTTGAAGTCATATTTTAGACACTGCAACAGCTGATGGAGCCAGCTGTTAATACATCATATTACCAGTTCAAATACCAAAAGAATCAAGGTCAGATGAGACAGGATATACTGTTCAGTGTTCACAGAAGTACCGAAGAGACAAAAGTTATCCGAATTCATTATTTAGTCAAATGACATACATTTAAGGGTCCTTAGTTCCTGTACTGAATTGGCAATTATTGTGGGACAATTTGATATTTGATAAAGATACATACATCAATAGTTCTAAAATAGTTGTAGGTTGAACACTGATGCCTAAAAATAGGGTAAAGTGTGTGTCATTTTAAAGGATGTAAAGTTGTGTCATTTTAAGAGAGAAATAAGAAAGGTGTAGGTCCCACCTCTTTGTGAGAGTGAAAGGATACAAGTCATGTCATTTAAAAGGATAAACACTTTCCCCTAAAAATAAGATCATATCAAGCAATCCTCTTACAGTCTCACTGGATTCAATAAACCAGAAACAGATGTTTCAAATATATGACTGGAATATATGATATTATGATGAAAACAGAATATGATTGAAGATGGTAAAAAAAAAAAAACAAAAATAAACTATCCACGAATTATATCATATTTCAGAGATCTTAGTATGTGAACAATTACAAAAGTCTTACTAAGCCTTCTAAATTACGAATAGAAAGCATTATGACCATTTGCATGCAGTCTGCATTGATGGCAACAGAGGAGGAAATGGATTAAAAGAAATCAAAAAAGGAACAAAAAATTCAGAATAAATTTAGAATGCGGAAAGTAGAATCAATTACATCAAATTGAAGAGCATTTTCATGACATTAGATAGTGATGCATCCAAAACAGAACAGTAACAGATGCACAGAGGGCTTTATCAAAACAGGTAAGTGTTATGTCAAGCAGAAAGTACATACCTGTCCAAGCTTAATTTCTCCTCTATTAGGATTGTAAAGCACATGAATGTTACAAATCACAACTTTACTAGAACCTGTCAAGCTGCAGAATGTTACATTTATGTTATAACGAGCATATAAAAATAACCTTAATAAAAAATGAATAATAACTAAAAAATGAAAACAAAGCCCATAAGGCTATCAATGCCTCTGACATTCGATGAAAAGCTGCACACATCGTAATACAATTAAAGCTCATTTCAAATAATCCCATGACCTCATGCACCATTCTAGAGATTTATGTCAACAGCATAAAATACTCTGGTGAACCTATTTCACAACACAATATCAATATTAGAGAAAGACCTTCCAAACTTTTCAAACAAGATCACAATTATGTTGACCTTAATTGAAACAAATTTCAGCCTTTATCTAAAACAAAATAAAATGACTTTTTGCATGTATCATTAGGCTCCCTCAATATTTTGCAATGTTGTTTCTCTTTTCTTTTTGTGGGACCGGTGATGTGCTAGACGAGGCAGATCTTTCTTCAAAGGGGTTAAAGTGGAGGTTGAGGTTTTCTTACTGTTGAACAAGCAGGAGGCATTTCTTTCATGATGAATGGGTACTCTAAATGGTTGCCGTACCTGGCAGGTACAGGAACTTATTCGTTATGTACCCAATACTTTTTATTTTCCCCTCAAATTTCACTATCAAATTCATTTGTGTACATCTTGTTCAAGCATTGCAACGAGCCAATATCACTCAAGTACAAGCCAATCCATGCAAAACACTAACTATGGTTACCAAGTTGTTTGTTTTGCTTTTAAATGAAACAAACTACTATTTCACCCCTTTGTGTCCTTCCTAGAAATTTTTGCTTACTTGATATACATCATGGAGTTTTGTTGAAAACATGAGTTAGAACATTAATAGAAATTGTATTTATCTGATTTAATTACTTAATTGTTTATGTTTTTATTTTTATGCAATACATCCTCCTGCTTAATTGTTTATGTTTTTATTTTTATGCAATGCATCCTCCTGCACCCGTACCCTAGTTTTTAGAAATTTTGTTGTATTGTAACGTATGCAACCTAGTTTATTTTCTTACTATACCATAATAATGATCAATTAAACTGCATAAATTAGAAATATCTTTTAATCAATGAATGAAATTTTTAGCCCAGCTAACACTCAACTTCAAATGTCCAACATGCAAGTAATTGTGCTTTGCTTCAGACTATCTTAGTTCTTACCTATTAAGGTATATCCAACAATAGCAAGGCTCTTTCAGTAGGAGACATAAGGTATTACATACTACATAGAACTTAAGACTCTTCCACTTTCTCAAAAACAATGAATACATAATAAGAAATATAAAAATCCAACTAGCCAAAAAAGGAGTAATTACCTGGGTGGGACAGATCCATTTTGATTAATGAACTGTTCAAGGAAGTAAAATATAGGAAAGAAATACAAGGGCATCAATAAAGGGGTGAAAAGTAAGATAACCAAAGATCCTTGGTTTATCTCAACAGAAATTGAATGAGGCAAATGGAAAGAATGAAAGTATGAATGTACCTCTAGAACACATATTTGAGCGACATTATCTCTAAGTCCCAGCTTATTAAACTCAATGCATTCTTCATATAACAAATTGAACCTATGATAAATCAGGATAAATGAAAATAATAATTGTTAAATAAAGAAAACTACAAACAACCCCCCCCCCTCTTCCCAAATATACACATATATACAACATATATATGGGGAAAATAACATAAACAATGCCATACAAGCGCAAAATGAGACAGTGGTATCAAGTATCAACAAGATCACAAGAAAATATATAAAAAAAACCCCACAATTAATCAAGGTGTACCAGAGGAGTACTGGTTTCAATTTGCCAAGAATATGTTACTGAATGAAATAACATCTTTGAGATGACAAGACTCTAGCTCATACATCATATTTCCACACACCATTTCGTTGAAGACTAGTGCACTTCAATGGTATCATTCTAAGGTATTAAAATTGTACAGGCCAAATAAGGATCGAAAAGCACACAAACAAAATATAACAAAATTTTGTGAGGTAAAAAACAAGCTCAACAAGAATGGTATGCGTGACAATACAGTGAACGTTTAATCACTAGCAATGAAAATATATCCCACTTTAATAAGTAGCAAGAAGATAAGAATTGCCCTAACCCCTACCCTCGCTAATCAAGGTTTAATGAGAAATAGTTTTAATAGGTCTCAAGTAGCACCCAGAGCAAAGTAGAGCAGTAGAGAACCTTGATGTTCGCCAAAAGATTGCACAGCCATCAACTGGATTGCCCGTACGCATCTATAAGTAGACTGAAATGCTATTAGACTTCATATTGCAACAGAACTGTTTGTTTTTCTTTCAAAAAATAATTCACATAATCAATCAAAATGAGGATAATTATATAAAAAGAAAAATAAAAATACTGCTGAAAAGTGAAGACGCTGAAGATAGGTCACTTCACATGACTAAGTCACAACTTGATGATCATATTGTAGAAGTGAAAATGTAGCCAACCTATCAATCAAATGGTGCAGCACAATTATGAAAATGTGCTCATTAAGTAAAAACATACTTCTCTCTAACTAGCTAATGACAGTATTTCTACTCCAAAAGATAACATAGACCTATAAGGCCAGATGAGAGGGACCTATATATCTTTTGAATTCTTAATGGTAGACAAAATATCATGTAACATCTAACATTCTGATCATAACATACACATAAAAACAATGTCATTTTAAAGAACTTCTATATAAATTCATACCAGAAACAAACAGATGCTTATAAGAAATGGCATAAGCAGCATTGAATGGAAAAGTTCAGAATAGGAGTGTTTATGTCATGTAACCTTAAGACAAATAGCACTTCTAACCCACCTTCCAGATGCCGTGGTATCCCTTAAGCTTCAACTCCTCCACTAACTCATGAAATCGATCAACCTCCTGGAAGTGATAATATGAAATCAAAAGGGAATAATCTGTCTAATTCTAGGGTCAATCAGATTTTCCAAATGCAGTACCCAAAACAATAAAGAATTATTGATCATATGATCAATAAAGGCAGCTTGAGAACTTTTTTAAAATTCCAAAGGCATAAATCTAACTTGGAAACAAATCTAAAGTATTTTTTGGAAAATGAGGTAGAATAAGTGATGAGAAGTAAGCCCTAGTCTGCCATCAACAATTTTAAGTGAAGGATCTCTCATGCAGAATATTTTTCTCTTAAAATGATATGGCCAAGGACAACATCTGTGGTTCATATCATGATTATTACACAAACCAAACCAAATTTTACAACATATGATGACATAATTTATATGCAAGGAGTAAGCATTGTTGTGTAATATGTAACGATTGATAACCTGTAAACACATGACATCGGCAGACCACAACCCAAGCTCAAAAATTATATTTCTCTTTCTCCACTGCCAGTCCAACATGTAATGAGGTATGTGAAAGTAAAGTTTGTTCCGGTGGTCCAAAGCAAGGTAGTCAGCCAATATATTATACGAAAGAACAATAAACCGTTCTGTTGAGCATAGAGGGAAAAATGCTAAATTAGTCTGATGATGTATAATACCAAAGCAATCAATTGTGAGCAACAAAGAGTAGGAGAGGGAATACTGAAAAATAATCAACCTCAAGCCTATCCTCCTCTCACTTGCCAAATCATCAAAGCTTTACAATATTTTCATTTGTGTAATAGATTCAGCTCCTACTTTGGGCACATTTTTAGTAAAAGATGTGTCTAAAAAGTGAAGCAAGAGCCTTTTATCAAACCATGTATCTAAAAGGTTGTTCTCTATTGGCGTTCATTTCTTGAACAAACAAAAATTAACACAAAAAAGCACGTGATTGCTCCACGACAACTTACAGATAACCACTCAACATCACTTTTTCATAATCTGACACATTGAACAATGCAATGTAGCATCAACGGGCTATGCAAGAAAAACAGTTCTTCACAAACTCTAAGGTTGAAACTGAAATCATAATCACACCGCATAGGAGTGAAGTTACCGCAATAAGGAGGAGGTGGCGGCGTCGGTGCAAGCTCCCAGTCTCGATAATCCGGAGGCCGCGGGCGAAGATGCTGAGGCGGACGAAATGCTTGTCGGTGAACAGACGGCGGAGAAGGCCGAAACTGCGGCGGAGGGTGACGGAACTGAGGATTCTGATGGTAAAGCGGCGGATGTGGAGGCCTCGGATCATAAGGTGGAGTCTGGTGAAGCAGCGTTTGGTTCGCGAAGCTTCCTCTCTCCCCACGCCGGAATCCCAAATTGGCGTCACGGACCGACCGGAAGTGCGCGTCGCCGGAAACGAACTGGCCTCTCCCGGCGGAGTATGACCTGCCGGCGAATCCTCTGCCGCGTCCTCGGTGCTGGAATAAAAAAAAAAGAGCATTAAACTTTCAGAGCGCACTGATGTTTTCTTACTATTAAGTGCATCGGAGAGAGAGAGAGAGAGAGAGTACAGGCGGTCGCGAAGACATTCTGGAGGCTGCGTCGGTGGCGAGCAAATTGATAGCCGGATGAGCTCGTCGCATTGTAGGAGGAGAAACAGTGAAAGAAGAGCGACAGAGCGTGAGTAATTGAGCTGGCGCGTGCTCCACGCTCATTGAAGTGACGCGTGACCGAGGCTTTCTTTCCAAAAGAAAATGCTCCACAAGTCAGGATTGGGCTGAGGCCCAACAAAATAAAAATGCCAAAAACTAGGACCAAGTTCAAAAAAGAGTTGCCAAACCAAACCCCTCATGCTATTATTATTATTATTATTATTATTATTATTATTATTATGGGTTTTATGTTTATTATTTCGGAGGAAAAGTGATTGTGTAATGTTATAGAGATTCGTTTTGCGTGCCATATTTTTTTCTTTTTTCTTTTGTTTTAAAATGTGTGGGCCCCACAAAATATTGTGTGTGTAGGAAAATTTGTTGTGTTATATTAAAGGAGGAAATGAAAACCTTATTATTATTATGGAATATATGCAACACTGTATAGTACAAAATTACAAATCTGTTTAGCCTCTATTTCATAAAATAAGGATATTAAAGAGTCAAGTCCAAGGAACGGTGACCAAAATGACATGTTTTGTCAAAAAATTTACCTAAATGCCATTATTATTTTTTATCGGACTACCATATGTTATAATTCGCTACCACTAGTAGCGAATTTTGTAATCAATGATTTCGTGACACGTGATCATATTGCATACCAAATTCGTTATCACTGTTAGTGAATTATGACGCGTCAGCTTTTTCCTGTGAAAGTGTGCCACATGTCATAAAATCATTGACGAACATAATTTGCTACCGGTCATAGCAAATTATGATTGGTGACGGTCTGATGAAAAATATTCTTCGCGTGGAATTTGAATAATTTTTTTAACAAAAGATGATGGTCACTGTTACATGCATCTGTCTTATGAATCAGACACAAAACATGAAGTTGACAGCTTTTGGATTCTAAAAATCTTAAAGAGAAAGTAGAAAAAAATGGTTGGAGAAGGAAGAAAACCAAAGGCAGTGATTGTGGGGGGTAGCATAGCTGGGATATCAAGTGCACACACTCTCACATTAGCTGGTTGGGATGTGCTTGTTCTTGAGAAAACAACTTCACCTCCAACTCCAAGTCCCACTGGTGCAGGTATTGGACTCGACCCTTTATCTCAACGAATCATTCAATCATGGCTTCCACATCCACAACTCCTTCACAACATCACTGTACCACTAACTATAGATTAGGTGCCACCCTTTCTTTGTCTTTGTTCCCAATCACCTTTACTTCTATACCCTTTTCTTTCTTATCTAGCTTTTCTTCATTTCTGTTTTTAATTTATTTATTTTTACCTTATCATGATGTGTTTGGTGCACTGAAATTTGTTTAATTCTGAGTGCCTCTTTTCTATGTATGTATTATATGCAGGATCTATGTAACAGTCTTACAGTGCTAAATATTATGAACTCAATTAGTAACTTTGAATTCTGATGATGGTTCGTGGATGCACTGAATTGAATATTGCACTGCACATATGACATGTGGCTTATTGATCATTTTTTTTTTATTTTTTTGTTTGGTGAGTAGAACAAGGCAACTGATAGTGAGAAGAAGGTGAGCTGGACATTGACAAGAGATGAGAGTTTCAACTTCAGAGCAGCACATTGGACTGATCTTCATGGCCTTCTGTACAATGCACTGCCACCAAATATAGTTTTTATGGGGTCACCTTTTCCTCTCTTTCCATGTTGCTGATGATAAATGCTGTGTCATAATAAAGGCTAAGGTTCTTGAAACTGGCAAGGTCATCAAGATAGTAGGGGATTTGCTTGTTGCAGCAGATGGCTCTTTCTCCACCATCCCCCAGAAATATGTTAGTGATTTTAAACTGAGGTTTGTGTCTCACAATGGAGCTGATTTTAACTTCTACTTTCCTTCTAACTGAAGTAGGTCCTCTATTCTGGATATTGTGCTTGGAGAGGGGTCCTTGATTTTTCAGAAACTGAGAATTTAGATACCATCATGGGTATAAGAAAGGCATACCCTGATTTAGGAAAATGCTTGTACTCTAACATGGGCTCAGGTACACATAGTGGCTTCTATGAGCTTCTAAACAAAAAACTCAATTGGATTTGGTATGTTAATCAGCCAGAACCTGAAGTGAAGGTGACTTTGTTCCTCTCATTCTATACTCCTATTATGAGATACCCTGATTGATAATTTCCCTAAGCAATTCCTGAAATGAAACTTTATGTCCTTTTTCAATTCCAAAACATATTCCTACATGTTCTGTAAATTAAATTTGCTGTTAGGATAATAGGAAATCTTAGGCTGATTGAATACTGTTTTTAAAAATAGTTTTTTGGTTTTCAAAATTAAAAAACAAAAAAATCCATTATAAGACATGTTTTGTAAAAAAAAAAAAAATTACAAATTATAACTATTTTTTGGTTTTTAGAACTAAATTTAGAGAATATGTCTGAATTGCTTTTGTTTTGTGTTTTGACTTTTAACACCTGTTTCTATAACTATTCTACAAAACAGTTTTAAGAATAAAAAAATCAGAACACAATTAAACAGACCCTGGTCTCCATTTTGACTTCAAATCTACAGTGTATTCATGCTTCTTTCTGTTGCCAGACCAGCTAGTGCTAATTGCATATTAAAATTTGGGGGCAAAAACTTTTCAGGGAACCTCAGTGACAATGAAAGTAAGTGGTGACATGATCCAAAAGATGCACCAAGAAGCAGAAAAAGTTTGGATTCCCAAGTTGGTAAAGGTCATGAAAGAAACAAAAGACCCATTCTTAAATATCATATATGATGGTGATCCCTTGGGAAAGATATTTTGGGACAATGTGGTCTTAGTAGGGGATGCAGCTCACCCCACTACTCCTCACTGTCTTAGAAGCACAAACATGTCAATATTAGATGCTGCAGTATTGGGCAAATGCCTAGAGAAGTTTGGTGCAGAAAAGTTAGAATCAGCTTTAGAAGAATATCAGTTCATTATGGTACCAGTTACTTCCAAGCAAGTTCTGCATGCGATGTAGTTACTTGTTCTGTTTTAACTAAAATACATTAACGTAAAATATGTAAATCACTTTCATGCTTAAAATTGACGGTTGGAGTTGATTGTAATATTAAGACATGTCATCCTTGACATTAAAGATTTTCTAGAAAATTCAGATTGTTTCATTAATCTACTTATAACTCGGCTCGAACAAATTAAAGATGAAAGCTTGCTTTCTTTTCTTGTGAAAATCCTAGATCATCCGCGAGAATTTCCATCACATAATCTTGGTCAAATTAACCATCACATAAATGAAACTAGTACCCACAGATTTATTACATGAACCATAACCTATGTAGCACCGACACTGACACGGGACATGTGACACGATACGACACGATACTCCGACACGTTAATTCTAAAAAATGTTAGATTTCGACACGTTAGGACACGTTTTGATATTAAATAATATTTTTAATTTATGTAGTGTATATTATATTTAATATTCAATAATTTAATAAAAAAATGAATCTAAACTTATAATATTCATAAATTTTGCAAAAAAACATAAGATATCTCAAATATTTATATTAAACTTAATAAAATAGTAATCGTAATCCAACGAATTTAATAGTTAGAACTAAAAACTCAACGCAATATAACCTTTAAACCTTTTTTTTGAATTTCTATAATGTGTGTTGGAGTGTCGGAGTGTCCGAGAGTGTCGGGAAGTGTCGGACACGACACGTCAGGGTTTTTGAAGTGTCGGTGCTTCATAGACCATAACCTTCCTTCCCATGGAGCAACGCTCCCTGTGGGTGTGTTTCAAAAACCACATTTAAATAAATTCGAATATGAAAAATGGTTAAAATTGCTTTGATTCATAATATATGACATCATAGACTTCCTGTGCAATTAGGAAAAAGCGACCTTCATTCCTTGCAAATGAAGAGTCACATTTAATTATATTTTCAATCAACTTCCTAGTTTACAGGATCATTTAGATACACTTAACCTCTTGCTAGTACATTATATGAATAAGTGACCAGTTTAATTATATCTAGCTGCATTCATTTTCTCAGAGTGTCCCCGCGAATGCCTCTGGTGAATTTTACATGTGTTGACGTATGTAGATCAGGACTGCTGCTTCGAAAAAGTAAAGCTTCAAAGCAGAAAAAACTTCCTGGCTTGTATGATAAGATTTCAGAATAGCTGGAAAAACAAACTAGTAAAGCCATCACCAAAGGACCTGAGGTCTGCAGGTTTTACCAAAGCCCTGCACAATGGGCAGGTCCTTTCCCTCTCAAACCTGGCAAAATAAGATATATAGTAGCAAAAAGAAAGAAAAGATATATAGTAGCAAAAAGAAAGCAATATAAGACCTGCTAACCTCGATACTTGTCTAGCAAAAATCAACTTGCAATTTTGTACGAATGCACCTTTTGTCCTTTATGCATATGGAGCAGAAAGCAACTTGCAAATTTATTATAGGTGAAAAAAATGGACAAGTTTCATGTTCAGGAGAAAGCCTACTTGTCTAATATTTAGATGATGCCATTTTAATATGTACTGATAGGATGGGTTGAAATTATATAGATTCCTCGTGTTCATGTCAATTACACATGTATATATCATGGTTCTCTCAGAATTGGTATTAATATAACTAAGAAGCACCCATTGCAGGTTTGGATACTATGTAATGACTGCAATGACACAACCGAAGTTTACTTCCACATTCTTGGGCAAAAATGCGGTCACTGCAGTGGTGAAAGAAAGAAGAAGAAGAAAGAAAGAAGAAGAAAGAAAGGAAAAAAGAGAGAGTAAATATCCTTCAGAAACCATGAAATGGGTGAAAGAAAGAAAGAAGAAGAAGAAGAAAGAAAAGAAAAAAAATTAAAAGATAGCTAAACCACGTCGTCTCTTCTTCTATGCTGTCCAACATCCAAGCTGTATCATCACACTAACGTGTTACATGGGCACCGTTAGTTTGACCGTTACAGTGAAGTTCACACAAGGACTAACGTGATCCATTTTTTGTTATTTCAGGGACCAATTTGTTCCTTTTTAATTATTAGGGACTGAAAAGGCCTTCGTGGATATTGTCAGGGACTAAAAACCACGTCGTCTCTTCTTCTATGTTGTCCAACATCCAAGCTGTATCATCACACTAACGTGTTACATGGGCACCATTAGTTTGACCGTTACAGTGAAGTTCACACAAGGACTAACGTGGTCCATTTTTTGTTATTTCAGGGACCAATTTGTTCCTTTTTAATTATTAGGGACTGAAAAGGCCTTCGTGGATATTGTCAGGGACTAAAAAAAGTGTTTACTCCATGTCTTATACCAAATATTAATAGTTGGTTTCCGTATATCTAACACTTGTAATTTATTTGATCATACTTATTAATTAATTATTAATTTCTAATAAATTATAATCATTAAATGCACAAAAACCAACGGCTGAAATTTGATGTGAAACTTATTATTTTCACACTAATACAAGTTGATCCTATTTCTACGTATATATTATTTTTACGCCAATTACTCAGTTATTCCCATTCTAACTCAACATGTCTATAATAGCTGCCTCTCGCTGCCAAATTATTAATACAGTTACATACCTAATATTGAAGGGTGTTATAAGAGTTATGTTGTAGGAAAAGTGGTTGTGTTATGTTATAGAGATTCATTTTGCGTGCCAGAGTTTTTTTTTGCTGTGGGCCCCACAAAATGTTGTGTGTGTAGGAAATTTTTTATGGTCATGTGATAGAGTTTTCTTTTCTATTACAAGTAAAAAACTATTAACAGTAAATGAGATTCAGAGAATAGATGTTTTTGGCCTGAATAACTCAGATTTTTCATATATTTTTCCAAGACAATTACAGAAAGAAAAACTACACAAGATTAATTCAACTTTACTCCTAGAAGAAGAAGAAAATTACACTAACAGAAATGGCAACACTCTTAACTACTCATACTATTCCTAGAACAATTGTAGAGGTCCTAGTCTCTCCCATTCACCGAAGACAGGTGCCAAGATTCTCTAATTTCCAAGATACCACTCCCCTTGCCAACCATGCTCCTTATAACTAACTTCCACTCCCCTCACGTTTCATCCATTCTGTTAAGGGGTATTCCAGTCATCTGTACTGCTGACGTGGCTTCCATATTGGCTTCCATATTGGTATCCATATTGTGTTGCTCTCCTTGGGCCCAAACCCTTCTGTTCTTGTCTCTTTTGTAAGTCTTGGGCTGAATCTTATCATCATGTTACATGATAGATGATAAACCCAATATTGAAACTCAAGATCATCCATTAACTTGAGAGAATTTATTATGGACCGTACCACCATTTTAGGTGGTTCCTTAATGTAAATGAGAAAGTAAAATTGAAAAAGAAGAAAAATAAAAGGGATAAAAGGAGAAAAAATGAGTATTGTAAGAGAGAGTACCAAAATGATTGGTGGTACTGAGCATAAAAAATATTTCCGATTAAGTTGGAATAACTACGCGTTGGTGAAAAAACAAGTTTTTAAATTGTATTGTAGTCAAATATTTCATTGGATTTGGACTGGACATTTAGCAGTGTGTAGCTGGGCTCTGTTTGTAAGATTGGACCCAATGAGATCCTGTCCTAGTAGTCTCCGAGAGATCCTTAGAAGAAACGTGCTTACGATTTTTTTGTGTGTGGGGGATATATGGACCATGTGTCCATATGACCGATAATTTGGTGCTTCAAGAGAAAGTAGAAAAAAATGGTTGGTGAAGGAGAAAAGCCTAAGGCAGTGATTGTGGGGGGTAGCATAGCTGGAATATCATGTGCACACACTCTAACGTTAGCTGGTTGGGATGTGGTTGTGATTGAGAAAACAACTTCACCTCCAACAGGAAGTCCCACTGGTGCAGGTCTTGGACTCGACCCTTTGTCTCAACGAATCATTGAGTCATGGCTTTCACTGCCACAACTCCTACATAACACAACTTTACCACTAACTATTGATCAGGTGACACCCTTTTTGCTTTCAGTTTCCCCATTACTTGTCAATCTCTTCCCTTTATTTATTCTCCAGTTTTTCTTACTTTCTGTTCTTTTTTATTTATTTATTTTAATCCTATCATGCTGTCTCTAGTGAGGGTAGATTCTCTCGTCCATTACTTATGCCAGAGTATCACTTGATTTGGTGTTCCTAAGATTGTGTTTTAATCATGAGTGATAGGCTGCAGTTTCTTCAGTATATTTGATTGCCAAATGTTATCAACTGAACTAGTTTATCCGAATTCTGAAGATGATTTTTGGATTCACTGAACTGAATACTGCACTATACATATGACTTGTAAGAGACAAAGGGACAAGAGATTGATCATAGATTAACTTCTATTATTTGTTTCTCTGAAAGAGTGCTAGTTGTAGTTAAGACTTTGTTATGGAATATTCTAAGGATAAACCAATAAAAGGAACCCTTTTGATGTTGATGTATAGTTGAATTAGGAATCTTTTGAGAAACTGTAGTCCTTCTCAGAAAAAAATAAAGGGCCCACCCAGTTCAAATACCCACTTCATATAAAAAATAAAAATAAAAATCTTATAATCATTATTTTTTTCATGAGCAGAACCAGGTAACTGATAGTGAGAAGAAGGTTAGTTCAACATTGACAAGAGATGAGAGTTTCAACTTCAGGGCAGCACATTGGGCTGATCTTCATGGTCTTCTGTATAATGCACTGCCACCAAATGTAATTTTATGGGGTCACCATTTTCTCTCTTTCCATAGTGTAGATGACAAGGGTTCTGTCATAATAAAGGCTAAAGTTCTCAAAACTGGTGAGGTCATTGAGATAGTTGGGGATTTGCTTGTTGCAGCAGATGGTTGTCTCTCCTCTATCCGCCAGAAATATCTCCCTGATTTTAAACTGAGGTTTGTATCTCAAAATGGAGCCAAAGTTAACTTTCTCTTTCTTTCTATCTGAAGAAGGCCCTCTAAGGCTTTAGTATCATTTGCAGATATTCAGGCTATTGTGCTTGGAGAGGTGTTCTTGATTTTTCAGAAAATGAGAATTCAGAAACCATCACTGGTATCAGAAAGGCATACCCTGATCTAGGAAAATGCTTGTACTTTGACTTGGGCTCAGGTACGCACAGTGTGTTCTATGAGCTTCTAAACAAAAAGCTCAATTGGATTTGGTATGTGAATCAGCCAGAGCCTGAAGTTAAGGTAACTTTGCTCCTCTTCATAGTACAATTCTATTATAAGGTATCCTAATTGATAAAAAAATCCACAGGTCTAAAAATTAAATTCCCTGTCAGGATAGTGGGAAAGTGTTATGGTTTTTTATTTTTTTATTATTTTCTATTGTTGTGTTGTTTAAGTAGTTAGTTATTTGAATTTCAACTTTCCTAAATTTTGTTATTTGCTATGTAGTTTTTTTTAAAGTTGTCTTGTACCTTGAAGTATTTGAATTCAGAAAAATTATTTGGAAAAAAGCACTATGCTTCTTCCTTCAAATTCCCATTTTTATTTATTTTGATCATATCAGCTTATTGCTGACAGATCAGCTATTGCTGATATATTTGGGGGGAAAAACTTTTCAGGGAACCTCTGTGACAATGAAAGTAAGTAGTGACATGATCCAGAAGATGCACCAAGAAGCAGAAAAAGTTTGGATTCCTGAGTTGGTAAAGGTCATAAAAGAAACAAAGGAACCTTTCTTAAATTTCATATATGATAGTGATCCTTTGGGGAAGATCTTTTGGGACAATGTGGTCTTAGTAGGGGATGCAGCTCACCCCACTTCTCCTCACTGCCTTAGAAGCACAAACATGTCAATATTAGATGCTGCAGTATTGGGCAAATGCCTAGAGAAGTTTGGAGCAGAAAAACTAGAATCTGCTTTAGAAGAATATCAGTTCATAAGGGTACCAGTCACTTCCAAGCAAGTTCTGCATGCAAGGCATCTTGGTCGTTTAAAACAAGGTCTGGTTGTTCTCCCTGATAGAGAACCTTTTAACCCCAAGTCAGCAAGGCCTGAGGACTGCCAGGAGCTGCTGCTGAGGAACACACCTTTTTCCAATGATTTGCCTTTGCCACTTGCTTCATTTTCATCCTCCATTGATTGCATATAGTAGTAAATTTTATTGCTGCATTGAAGATAGATTTCTTTCTCGCCAATCAATACAACTATTTGTACACTAATAAGGTGATTCCTATAACTGATGTGATGCCTTTGGGCTTCAAACTTTATTTTGGCTATCAAAAATAATTTTATCACCAAATTCATTTTATTTGGTAT
The DNA here is from genome assembly GCA_032173675.1 of Gastrolobium villosum. NCBI lineage: Eukaryota > Viridiplantae > Streptophyta > Magnoliopsida > Fabales > Fabaceae > Gastrolobium > Gastrolobium villosum. The sequence goes on along the minus strand of JAVKPL010007135.1, from coordinate 54,500 downwards.
CTCATCCCAAAATTTATTTTAGAAGAATAAAATACATCTTAAATCTCAAAATTAAAGTGGAAAAACGGGTACTTTTACATAGAATGAATTTCAAACTATACATGCAATAATAATAAATATATATTTTTTTTAAAATGATTACCAATTTCATTCAAACAAAAGTTTTTTTTTTGCACAAAATTACATTAAGTAAACATTCTCATATAGGGGTGTTCGCAGTCTGGATTGGATCGGTTTTGGATGCAAAAATCATCCGATCCAATCCCTTCGTTTTGATCATATAATCATCCATTTGGTTTTGATTTTTTTTCAAATCCAATTCGATTCAATCCAATTTTTTTGGGTTTGGATTGGATTGATTTTTGGTTTTTTGAAAATCTTAAAATTTATGTCATGATTATTGTGGAAATAACATCTTTTGTATATATTGGCCTTTTAATTTTTTTTTGAAATACAAAAGCATTAGGAAACTATAATATAGTTTTTTTTTTTTGCAATAAGATATGAAGCTCTACAAAGATAAAATTTTGTTGATGAGATGTAACTAGAGTTTTTCTTGTGTTTAGTTGATGGGTTAATGAGTCTTGAGTTTAAAATTTTTTAGGCTATGATTAGGGAAAGACCCATGTAGGTAGATGAGAATTAATATATTGGATCGGTTTGGATTGAGTCGGTTTTCATCAACCCATCCAAAAACTGATCAAATCCAATTAAAATTTGCTGTTTTTAATCAATTTTCGGATTTCCATTTTCGGTTTTTCGATTTTCAATTTTTCGGTTCGGTCACCGCGGTTTGAATCGGTTTGGATTGAATACCCCTATTCTCATATATAAGTTATTTTCATTAATAGCGGTTCTATCAAATTTAATTCAACGAGGGTAAAAACTAAATCCATACTTGGATGCAGGGTACAGTCTTCCCTAACATACCATTGAGAATATTTATTAGTGGATGGATATCAACATTAAAAACTTGTTTATTTACAATTCAAATGCTATTGGAGAATAACTTTTCTATCTTTGTTTAATAAATTAAAAAGTATATAATATCATATAAATTCAAGTTAAAAAAAAATCCAAATAGCTTTATAACCAATTTTTGGGTATTGAGTGTTGGTTCTTATGTGTTTCTATCTCGGACAAAAGAGAAATAAATAATTAAGAAGAATCAAGAAACATTCAAGACTAAATGCATGCCCTTCGGGACTGCCATGAGGTTAAATCAATTTGGTGTCACTTTGTGCATCCTGACAGAATTCGAAAATTTTTCATGGGAGACTTTGATCATTGGATATCATACAATATTGACATGGCTGCGACTGGAGTTGATAATGGTTGGTTGAGTTCTTTCTTTGTTATTTGTTGGAAGGCCTGGAACTGGAGGAACAAGTTGGTGCATGGCACTGCCTTGCCGATTGTGAGCGTACGGAAGGATATTATCTGTGACTTAATAAGAGATAATCATGCTGCTTGGCGTCACGTCCATGGTAATGAGCAAGTTAAAAACTCGATGCTCATTGATGTTGTCTGGCGATTTCCGAGTGATGATGTAGTGAAAATCAATATTGATGGAGCCGTAAGAGGTAGCTCCAGCTTAGCTGCTTGTGGTGGTTTGATTCGTAATTCTCAAGGGAGGTGGCTTGGGGGTTTCTCTTATAAATTGGGTTCCCGCTGTTGGATTATTTCTCCTTAATTAGATACAAGTTCCAATGCATGGAAGAATGAAAAGGCTTCATGGGAAAATGAAAAGACTTCATGGGAGAACGAAGAGTTGTATTGAAATCCTCCACATTAAATGAAGAAGAATCTAGAGCATTGAAGATATCCCTCAAAGCCATCTATAAATAGAGGAAGAGATGAGATCAACAAAGTTAGGTGAAGAAATCCTTCATGAGAGAAAGAATCTGGCTGAGTACCTCTAGTGAAAATCTAGAGACGTTTGATTGTACCTCTAGTGAAAGACTATGAATATTTGATTGTACCTCTAGTGAAAAATTAGGGACGTTTGATTGTACCTCTAGTGAAAGGCTAGGGATGTTTGATTGTACCTCTAGTGAAAGGCTAGGGATGTTTGATTGTTGTAACCCATTATTCTTATAGTGAATGTTTGATTCTGGACTATTGTCCCGTGGGTTTTTACTTCTTCACATTGGAGAAGGTTTTCCCACGTTAAACAAATTGCTTGTGTTCTTCTCCATCTCTCTCCTCTTGCAATTTTTGTTTCGCTTCCGCAATTGACTTGAGGGTCCGTCTTGACCCAACACCCGCTCTTCTTTCACGGTTGAGCTATGGGGTGTTCTCCGGGGTTTGGAGTTGGCTTGGAATGAGGGGTATCACAACATATTATTGAAAGTGACTAATCTAGTGTGATCATTGTGCTTACCAAGAGTGGTGAAGCAGTCCGTGAGTGTCATTTGATAGCTCGCATACGGACATGGATCAATAGAAGCTGGTCAGTTAATCTCATGCATACGTAAGGGAAGGGAATGTCTGTGCAGATTGGATGGCGAATTATCTTCTGGATATGGAGGACCACATTCCGTTTAAAATCTGGCATGATCCTCCTCCTGGTATTCAGCATATGCTCTTTGGTGATTTAACTGTTGTCCGTAGGTCTAAGACAGTAGTGTGTAGGTTTTAGTTTCTTTTGTTTTGTTTCTTTGGGCTTCGGCCTTTTGTTTACGGAAAAAAAAATTTGAATTGACATCTTTTATTTTGAATTTGGTTCGGAATTGGGATTTTGAAAAATCCTTAATCTCCCGTTAAACAATTTTCCAGATTCTTCATAATTTGAAATCTCACTTCTTGGTCATTCAATCAGATTGAATTTTGAATCACAAATCCTGATACAATTCGCAATACTGAATGGAATTATGTGATTCCGCATCTCAAAGACTGATTAATGGTTATGTGATTCCCTTTGGGAGATGGTTTTAGGAGGGGAAGGGAAAAGAAGGGAGGATTTTAGGAAGCCCTTCCCTTATTTGTGAGTTTAAGAAAATATGAAGGAAAATTTTTGGGGGTTTTTACTAAACCCTCCAAAATCCCCCCTTCTTCACAAAATTTAAGTTCCCCCAATTTGGAGGGTTTGAGGGAAAAATATTAAAAATTACTTATCTACCCTTAGCATTAAAATGTGAAAACTACATAAATGTGAATCATTTTTAAATGTGACATTATTAGAAAAGTCTCAAATACTGACAGAATTTATCGAAAAAAAATTTCGTAAAAAATAATGATGAAATTTTTGATGAAAATCATATACGGCAAAAAACTTCCCTCAACACTAAAGACGAAATTAGAAACGGAACAAATTTTGCCATAATCACTGACATAAATTTTTTACGGAAAAAAATTCAAACAAAATTATTGATAGAATCTAAATTCCGTCAAAACTTTCCATGAAAATATTGTCATCCAAAATTTTAACGAAACACATTTCCATCGAAAAGTTTCAACGTAAAACAATTACGTCAAAATATTTTACGAAAAACATTTCCATCAAATTTTTTGACAAAATTTTTTTTTCAAAATTCTTTACGGAATCTAAATTTTGTCAAAACATTTCCCTCTACATATTTCACAAAAAACATATTCATCGAAATTTTTGACGAAAAATATTTCCATCAAAATTTTCAATGAAACACATTTCCCTCGAAATTTTTTGACAGAAAAAAATTTCATCAAAATTCTTTACAGAATTTAAATTCTGTCGAAAGTTTTCGACGGAAACATTTTCGTTAAACTTTTTGACAAAAAAACTTCTGTCAAAATTTTTAACGAAACACATTTCCATCGAAAATTTTCGACGAAAAATATTTCCATCAAGTTTTTTGATAAAATAACAATTCCATCAAAATTTTCAACGGAACACATTTTTGTCAAAAATGTTTGACAGAAAATATTCCCGTAAAAAATTTTGACAGAAAAAATATTCTGTCAAATTTTTTTACGAAACACATTTCCATTGAAAATTTTTCGTAAAATGTTTTGACGGAAAACATTTCTGTAAAAAATTTTGACGAAAAAAAATTCGTTAAAATTCTTTACAGAATCCAAATTCCGTCAAAAAAATTCGACGAAAATATTTTCGTCATACTTTTTGACGAAAAAAATTTCGTCAAATTTTTGGACGAAACACATTTCTATCGAAATTTATTTCAAAAAAATTGCTATCAAAATTTTCAACGGAATACATTTTAGTAAAAAAAATTCAACAGAAATTATTTTCGTAAAAAAATTCGACGAAAAACATTTCTGTAAAAAATTTCGACAAAAAAATATTCCATCAAAATTCTTTATAGACTAAATTCTGTCGAAAGTTTCACAGAAACATGTCCCTCAAAAATTTTGAAAAAATATTTCCGTTGAAATTTTCATTGAGACATATTTTCATCGAAGATTTTGGACAGAAAATTTTGCGTCAAAATTTTTGAAGTAATTCTTTTTTCCATCAAAACTTTTGATGGAATTTTTTTTGTCGGAAATATTTAACAAATCATTTTCGTCAAAACATTTGACGAAAACTAAATTCATTGAAATATTTTGACTGAAATTTTATTTTTGTAAAATATTTCATCGGATAAAATTTTCATCACCTTTGATGAAAAGTATTCCGACGGAAATATATTTTTTTGACAGAATTTTTGTCATTTTCAACGTAGAATTTTCTTTGAAAATATGATCTTTTTTAGTAGTGTAAAAAATTCATGAATAATTTTTTTTAGCAATTTTAAATTTAATTTTTTTTATAAAATATAATAATTATATTAGTTTTAGAAAAAAGGGTAAAATTGTAAAAATTTCTCATTGACCCTCCAATTTCTTCCTTACCATTTTTTTAACTCCCACATAGGGCAGATAATACCCTTAAATTTCCTTCCATTCCTTCCCTTCCCCTCCAAACTCCCAAACAAAGCCTTAAGCAAGGTCAAGGGATTGAGAAATGGACTTGTTGACATGTCTATATGTATTGATGTGGGGAAAGTCTTGGGCTTAGATTATGGGTTCATTGGAAACTGTATGTTATATAATAAGGTTCATGCAGAAGGGAATATAAGAGAGAACAAACTTCCACAAGCTGCTAGGGCCATTAGAGATGTTGTGGATAAAATGGACGTGGAGGGAATAATGGATCTAATCGAGTGGTTTGAAAATAATGATATAAACTCGCCTGCAATGATGAATGGTCATGATTTGGTCATTACTAGCTTAGAGGGTGTGGACCCTTATTTAGCTTTATTTCAATATTGGTTCAAACCCATTCGTGTTTCATATTACATAGAGCCAGTTTTGGGAGAAGGGCAGGTCTTGATTCTGCCAGCACCTCCAGGGGAGGGTTGTTATGGTGACGCTTCGGCAGGAGGAGGCCATAAAGCTTCGTGAAGATGATATAATTTCACAATTCTCACCAACTATTTTAATGAAATGCCAATAATTATTACTTGTGCTTTATGTATATGTCAATAGTGTTCAAATCAGCTTAGTGTCATAGAGTTATCACCAACAACAAAAAACGATTGAATATTGACATGGAGTCCTTTTAATTTACTAAATGTATAGCATTTACTCAGATAGCTAGATTGGTATCGTACTATCGTTATCAATAACACAATTATAAATATTGATTATTGGCATGACCTTGTAATTTACTATATCATCGGTAATATTTTCACTGTTGGTTGTGTCTCATCTAATCTTAAAGTTTCTGAGTTGTGCAAAGATGGATCTTTTCATTCTACTATAAAAATAAAATAATTTATTTTTAATCTCAATCATTGATCTATGTGTATCTAACAATTATAATTTATTAAATAATATCAATTAATTAATTAGTAATCCTTCATAAATTGTAACTATTGGAGTCACGAAGATCGATAGTTGAAATAGAGAATAAAATTATATATATATATATATATATATATATATATATATATATATATATATATATATATATATATATATATATATATATATAGGGAAAGGTGTTTATCCTTTTAAATTATATAACTTATATCCTTCCACTCTCACAAAGAGGTGGGACCTACACATTTAATTTTTTTTTCAACTTCCTTTCCTCCTTTATCTATCTCTTTCTCTCTCTTTCTTACATGATATTCATCCACAGCCCAATCAACAACAGCCCATTCCACAATAGCCCAATACATACATAAACTCAATATCTGATAAATGGTACATTGCAACTAATCACGACAGAAACGGTGCCAGCTCATCTTTGTAATCTTTACTCTGAGTTTGTTAGAAGGGCACGTGCCCCATAACCGCTTTTACCTTTCTGTTACGCCTTTTCATTTTCTGCACTTTTGTATCTAATATATATTGTGGTTGTACTTGTATTTTCTCATTTCAAGAAATGAATTCCAGATTCACAAGCCTTTTCTCTCTGATCTTTGATTCTCTAGATGGTATCAGAGCTTAAGCTCTGATACTCTGCTTCAGTTTCCTTCGTTTCTCTTTGGCTTCGTTTTTGCTTGGTTGCGATAGATCAACCATCAGTCATGGATCAGTCTTCTGTGATGAATCAACAGCCTGTAACAAACCAATTTCCTCCATTGGTTCAACCTTCCTTGGTGAGTCAATCTTCTCCTCTTCCTGAATTCTTGAAAAATCCTTCTCATCATCTTTTCTTGCATGCAAGTGAAAATCCATCTCAAGTGTTGGTCACTCCTCCATTGAATGGATCTAACTATCATGCATGGTGTTGAGTCAAGACAATGGCTTTGAAATCTAAAAATAAACTTGGTTTTATTAATGGAAATCTTCCTCCACCGCCAATTGATGATCCCACATTTGAAGCTTGGGGTCGATGCAATACTACAGTTCTTGGATGGATTCATAGATCCATTACACAAAATATTGCTCAGTCTATATTGTGGATTGAAAAGGCCTCAGATGCATGGCATGATTTGAAGCATCGATTTTCTCAATCGGATGTATTTCGTATGTGTGATTTGCAAGAAGACCTGTATAAGCTCTGTCAAGGAGATAAAAATGTTAGTGATTATTTCACTATGCTAAAAACCATGTGGGAAGAACTGGAGAATTTGAAGCCAATTCCCACTCCAATAGCTCCATGTGTATGTGGAGCAATAGCAAAAATGCGGCAATTTCGTGAAAATGATCAAACTGTGAGATTTCTTCGTGGCCTTAATGATCAATATTCTCATGTAAGGTCACAAATAATGTTGATAGATCCATTACCAAGTGTGACAAAGGCCTTTTCTCTGGTGATACAACAAGAACGTCAGATGCAATCTGAAAATAATCTGAATTTTACAAGCAATCATCAAACTCTTGCAGCAATGGGAGATCAGTCGAGAAGAAACAATTATTCCAATAATAGAAGGGGATACAGAGGACGTGGCCGTTACAATGGAGGAAGAGGACAAAATACTGCACGATTTTGTACACATTGTAACAGAAATAACCACACTATTGATTCTTGCTATGTTCTGCATGGTTTTCCATCAGGCTACAGAACCAATGGAGGAAGAGGAGCTATGTCAGCTGTTAATGCAGTTACCAATCTTCAGTCACAAGAAGAAAATGTGCTGAAGCATGATAATACTTCAATGGCTGCTATTCAAGATCAATACCAACACATATTAAGTCTGCTACAACATCCTAATGCTGGAGAAACAATAACTAACAAGCATTCTGCCAATGCTACTATTGTCTCACACACGAATGCTGCATCATCAGGTATTGGCAGTCTTGATTGGGTGATTGAAACTGGGGCCACAGACCATATAACCTTTCTTTTGTCTAATTTTTCTTCATTCCATACAATTGATCTCATTACCATATCCCTTCCTAATAGTTCTACTGTTAAGGCCACAATTTCTGGCATAGTAACCATTTCCCCTTCACTTGTGCTTACTGAAGTACTTTTTGTTCCAGAATTTCATATTAACCTTTTGTCTGTTACAAAGTTACTGATTGCCATTCCTTGTCTTTTTACTTTTGACAATTCTTATTGCTATATTCAACAGAAATGCCAAGGCTACCAGATGATGATTGGTTCTGCTAAAAGAAAGGATGGACTATATGTGATATCAAGAGATACCAAGACTACCAGAAATACCAGTAACACCAATTCTTACAAACCTGTCCATACTCATTGTAACACAATTCAAAATAAAAACACTTCCATGTTGTGGCATCAACGTTTAGGTCATCTTTCAAAAGATATTTTACAAGCATGTCGACTAAATTTCCTTCTATTTCTTATGATCACATTAGTCCATGTGAAGTTTGTCATTTGGCTAAACAGCACAAGTCTACTTTCAATTCTATTTCTACTGTAACAATGAAACCTTTCCAGTTTATTCATGTTGATATTTGGGGTCTTCATTCTGTTAATTCAATTCATGGCCACAAGTATTTTCTTACCATTGTAGATGATTTCTCAAGGTTTACTTGGCTTTTCCTTATGCAAACCAAGGCAGAAACCCGTATGCATTTACAACGTTTTGTCACACTTGTTAAAAATCAATTTGATAATCATGTTAAAATAGTGAGATCTGATAATGGACCTGAGTTCATGATGGTTGATTTCTATGCTAAAGAAGGTATACTTCATCAAAGAACATGTGTTGAGACACCCCAACAGAATGGGGTTGTAGAACGAAAGCACCAACATCTTTTGAATGTTGCTCGTGCCTTATTTTTTTCAAGCTAAGCTTCCAAGCACTCTTTGGTGTTATGCCGTCACACATTATGTCCATTTAATAAATCGTATCTGCACACCCAAACTCAACTACAAAACTCCATATGAATTGTTGTACAATGATGTCCCTTCCTTTATTCATATAAAAGTGTTTGGATGTCTTACTTATGCCTCAACACTTTCAGCTAACCGTACTAAATTTTCACCAAGAGCAAGGAAAACAGTGTTCCTAGGATATAGAGAAGGAACAAAAGGATACTTGTTATATGATATTTGTTCCCATGAACTTTTTCTCTCAAGAAATGTTACATTCTATGAAAATATTTTGCCATTTGTTCATAATGCACCCATTTCCGTGACACATGATCATGACAGAAACCCAATACCTCATACTAATACCAATACCACCACATACATAAACTTAGATTTTCCATCCTTATTTGATACATCTTTTCAGACTCTTTCACCCTCTAGTGTAATGCCTTCACCCATCACTACTCAGTCCAATAATCCCATTACAGATGAACATCCTTCTCCTACATCTACATCTACCAACCTTGATGAGTCACCTACATCTGATACATCCATTCCACAAGACACATCACCTACATCAGATACATCACCTCCACAACTAGATGCACCTGCCATGACACTTGTTCGTCGTTCTTCTCGCATGAGTCATCCTCCTCGGTATCTCCAAGATTATCACTGTAGCTTATCCTCCAGGCAGCAACATCAATCATCACCAGGTATTCTTCCTATTTCTTACCCTCGTCATTCTTTATCTCAAGTAATTTCCTATAATTCTTGTACACCTTCATACCAAAATTTTTGCCTCAATGTTATCACCAATGTTGAACCTCACATATACAAACAAGCCATTAAAAGTGCAGACTGGAAATTAGCCATGGATAAGGAGTTATCTGCTTTAACTCTTAACAACACATGGACTATAGTGGATCTACCTACTCATAAGACACCCATTGGATGCAAATGGGTGTACAAGACCAAATACAAGTCAAATGGAGAGATAGAACGTTATAAGGCCAGGTTGGTCGCAAAAGGCTTTACTCAACTTGAAGGTGTAGACTTTCTGGATACTTTCTCACCAGTGGAAAAATTAACATCCCTTCGTGCACTCCTTGCCATTGTTGCAGCAAAAGGGTGGCTTTTAGAACAGCTAGATGTTGATAATGCTTTCCTTCATGGAGACTTACATGAAGAGGTTTATATGGAAGCTCCACTAGGATTAGTTCTTGATAATCCAGCTCAAGTTTGTCGCTTAAAGAAGTCTCTTTATGGCCTCCGCCAAGCAAGTCGACAGTGGTACAACAAACTGTCTTCTGCTCTTATATCAATTGGCTACATTCCTTCAGAGGCTGAACATTCCATGTTCACTCTCTCCCGTGACAATGAGTTCACTATCCTTTTAGTGTATGTAGATGATATTGTTCTCTCAGGTAATTCTGCTGGTGAAATACTTCGAGTTAAACAATTTCTTCATGAACAGTTCAGAATTAAAGACTTAGGCTCTTTAAGATACTTCCTTGGCCTTGAAGTATCTCGTTCCAAGAGTGGTATCCATGTTAATCAACGCAAGTATGCTCTGGAGATCCTATCTGACGCGGGTCTTCTAGCTGCTAAACCATGTGTCACTCCAATGGATCACTCCACTCATCTAAGTCGTATTGCAGGCACACTTCTTTCTGATGCTACCTCATAGCGTCGTTTAATTGGGCGACTATTGTATTTGACCACAACTAGACCTGATTTATCTTTTGTGGTCCAGCAACTGAGGCAGTACATTTCTCATCCAACTGATGTTCATGAAGCAGCTGCCACACGTGTATTACGTTATCTGAAAGGAGCTCCAGCTGCTGGTTTATTCTTCCCAGCAAATCCTGACATCCATGTTCGTGCATTCGGTGATTCTGACTGGGGTTCATGTCCTGATACTCGCCGTTCAATTACTAGTATGTGTATCTTTATTGGTTCTTCTTTAGTGGCTTGGCGATCAAAGAAACAATCTACTGTTTCACGTTCATCATCTGAAGCAGAGTACACGGCCTTAGCTTCCTTTACGTGTGAACTGCAATGGTTACAACACCTATTCCATGATCTTCATATTCCATGGTCCAAACCGGCATCAGTTTACTGTGACCACAAATCAGCCATTTATCTAGCACACAACCCAGCATTCCATGAACGTTCCAAACATATTGACATTGATTGTCATGTCACACGCGAAAAGATTTGTTCTGGTCTTCTTCATCTCCTTTCAGTTTCCTCTGCTGATCAGGTTGCTGATGTTTTTACCAAGCCTTTTCCACCAAAGTCTTTCATTCCAGCTATTCACAAGTTGGGCCTATTCAACCTCTATAGTCCCACTTGCGCCGGGGGGGGGGGGGGGGGAGGTCTTACATGATATTCATCCACAGCCCAATCAACAACAGCCCATTCCTTTACTCTGAGTTTGTTAGAAGGGCACGTGCCCCATAACCGCTTTTACCTTTCTGTTACGCCTTTTCATTTTCCGCATTTTTGTATCTAATATATATTGTGGTTGTACTTGTATTTTCTCATTTCAAGAAATGAATTCCAGATTCACAAGCCTTTTCTCTCTGATCTTTGAACTTCTATATCTCTTAAAATGACACAACTTTATATATATATATATATATATATATATATATATATATATATATATATATATAGGTTTATATTTCTGCAACTGCTGTATGTGCATCAATCAAATACTTGTCATATCTTATATATCAGAAAGTAAATCCGTTTATTGAAAAGTTTGATGATGTGTTGCGTTCTCCTTCAATTTCAGCTTTGTGTTCATACCTAAAGGAATTTGAAATGTTTCATGTTACAGTAACTTTTTAAATTGTTTTTAGTCTAAAAATTTAAAATAAATAAATGGAAATCCGATTAAAAAAAGAATTTTTGACATACTCAATTAAATTTCCACTATCTCCTTATTGGAAGCTGCGAAAGTTGGAAGCGGCAAAAATTTATTGAATCTTATTAAGAGCAGAATTTTTTTTTTCAAATTATTGAATCATATTAGGAGCTGGAAAGTTTTTCAAAGTTATGTCTTAGTGGAAGCGGATAGGTCTTTTTGCAATATCTATCTATCTATCTATATATATATATATATATATATATATATATATATATATATAAAGGAAACTCATTTGTTGGAAAGTCTGATGATATGTCTCTCTCTCCTTAAATCTCAAATTTGTGTTCACACTATATGTCATTTGAAAACTTTACTTCTTTAGTAAATCTTTAAATTAAATAATATAAAATAAGATCAAAATTTTTAAATAAATAAAATGGAAAATTATATTTTTTGTGCCAGACAACTCATTTAATATTTCACTACTTTCTACATTGGAATTTTCAAATTAATAATAACTCATTGCTTTCTGAAATATTTATTTTGAATTTTGAATTTTATTTAAATTTCATTTAAATTTCAATTTTGAATTTCAATTTTGAATTTTAAACTTGGTAATGGTGGGAAAATATTTGGACAATTATTGGTGGCAGACAGCTCATTTATTATCCCATTACTTTCTACATAAGTAACTGTTAACCATATCAATGCAGCATACAAAAATAATTTTGTTAAAAAATAATCATTAAAAAAAGAAAATATTTTATAAAAAAATGCAAATATTTTGTGTATAAATAAGATATGTTTTATTGGGTTTTTTCATTTGGTAATGAGTTTTTGTACACATATTTCTTCTCTTATCTGTCTGTTTATCTTCTTCATTTTCTCAACTTGTTGTTCTATTACATGAACATGAACATGTAATATTTTTTTTTTTTTTTGCATCTTTGTTGTTGAACAAAGTTGACGGGATGATTTGGAATCACTGGGATGTATCTGCTTGTACTTCCTCAGAGGAAGGTATGACATTCATTCTTTTCTATCTGCTTTTCTTCTACAAGTATTTTCTCCATAAGCTAATATCATGAATGAGATGATATAATAAAATGTCTTAACTTTTAAATGACTAAATATTTGTCTTTAGCCTCTTTGGAAAGATCTAAAAGCTGCAACAAAGGAACAAAAGTACACAACGAGCAATGGCATAATGCGTGGATCATCCCAGCCTTTTAGACAGTTATGTATTTTTCTTTCCTGTGTGATATATGTGCTCTTTTGGCACCATCTCAAAATTCAACACGGTAAATTTTTTTCCTTTATCTTAAAGTCCTTCTATTTTCTATCTTTAATGTCTGCAAGAGCAAGATGAGCTTTCCCTTCTATTTTCTATCTTAAAATTTTTCCTTTGTTTTGCATTGTTGTTGTTCTTTAATTTATGTCTGTTAACAGATATGCTTACTGTGATGATGAGAGCGATGAGTTGGATATAAGGATGATACTACTTTGACCCTCATAAAACCATCTTCTATTTTTTCAAAGGATGTTCGAAGTGTGCTAGATGCTAGACCATTGCAACCCAAGAACGTAGTTTCAAAATAATTTTTCTTTTAGAAATTTTTTACTTTAATTATCACTATTAATTTATCCTTATACTTTTTTTCATTTTGTTTGTGCCTATTGTATAAGTGTCTAGCCTAATTCAATGTAATTAGGTATTGGAAAGCTCTGTTTTGCATGCTCATATTGAGAATATGAACCAGAAGAGAAATTTGTGGCTATTCAATTCCAAAATATAATACGTGCATATGAAGCTTTTCATCTTCTAATTAAATTTATCATAATTAGCCTTGAAACTAACATCCTTAAAAAAAATGAATATTCTGGAATTTTTTTTTTAAAAAAAATAATTCAAAAAATAATACAAAAAGAGAAAAGAATTCAATACAAGTAATTTTTTTAAAAATATTTAACATAAACATTTTTAAAAATATTTAATTATTTTTTTATGATTAATATCATTTTTTTATGTTTAAAATCTCACTATTTTTTTAAATTTTGAAATTCAAACTTGATATGTGTGGGAAAAGAGCTCAGCATTAATTGGTGGTAGGGGAGTTCATCAACCGATCCAAACCGATTCAAACCGCGGTAACCAAACCGAAAAACCGATAACCAAATAAACTGAAAAACGAAAAATCGAAAACCGAAAAAAATGATAAATTTTAATTGGATCGATTTTCGGATGGGGTGATGAAAACCGATCCAATCAAAACCGATCCAATATATAAATTCTCCTCTACCTACTTGAGTCATTCCCCAATCATAGCCCTAAAATTTCTAAACCCAAGATCTATTAACCCATCAACTAAATACAAAAAAAAACATACTCACATCTCATCAACAAAATTTCATCTATGTAAAGCTTCACATCTAATAGCCCAAAAAAAACTATATTATCGTTTATTGATTCTTTTGTATTTCAATTTTTTTTACAAAGCCAATATATACAAAAGATGTTAGTTGCACAATAATCATGAAACAAATTTTAGGATTTTCAAAAAACCGAAAACCGATCAAACCCAAACCGAAAAAAATTGGATTGGATCGGATCAGATTTGAAAAAAAAATTAAGCCGAATGGATAATTACATGATCAAACCGAAGGGATTGGATCAGATGATTTTTGCTTCCAAAATCGATCCAATCCAGACCGCGAACACCCCTAATTGGTGGCAAATATTTTTATTTATATCCCACTACATTTTTTGAAATTCGAATTTAAAATTGATATAGGTGGAAAAATTGTTCACATAATTTTCCATTTAATTTATTTCCAAATTTTGAATTTATTTTACAATATAAATAATTTCGTTATTTTACAATATTTTTTTAATGTTTTTTTGTTGTTTTAGGCAACATTAATAGGGCTAACAATTACCCATGCAAAAAATAGTGGAATATACAACAACAACAAAATAGAGGTCTTTTTTACTCATAATATACAACAAAAGAAAAGTAGTGGGACATTAAATTAGTTGTCTGCCACCAAAAGTTTTTCCACCATTAAAAAGTTAAAAATCCAAATTCAAAATTTAATTTTAAAAATAAATTCAAAATTTAAAAGAGTTGAGTTATTATTAATTTGAAAATTCCAATGTAGAAAAAAGTGTAATATTAAATGAGTTGTCTGCCACAAAAAATTGTTCACATAATCTTCCATTTAATTTATTTCCAAATTTTGAATTTATTTTACAATATAAATAATTTCGTTATTTTACAATATTTTTTAATGTTTTTGTTTTTTTATACAGCATTAATAGGGCTAACAATTACCCATGCAAAAAATAGTGGAATATACAATAAAAAAAGTAGAGATCTTTTTCACTCATGATATAAAACAAAAGAAAACTAGTGAGACATTAAATGAGTTGTCTCCATCAAAAGTCTTCCAAAAGTTTTTCGACCATTACAAAGGTAAAAATTCAAATTCAAAATTTACAAGAGTTGAGTTATTATTAATTTGAAAATTCCAATATAGAAAGAAGTGTGATATTAAATGAGTTGTCTGCCTCCAAAAATTGTTCACATAATCTTCCATTTAATTTATTACCAAATTTTGAATTTATTTTACAATATAATTAATTTCATTATTTTACAATATTTTTTTAATGTTTTTATTTTTTTATGCAGCATTAATAGGGCTAACAATTACCCATGCAAAAAATAGTGGAATATACAATAAAAGAAAAGTAGAGGTCTTTTTTACTCATAATATACAACAAAAGAAAAGTAGTGGGGCATTAAATGAGCTGTCTGCCACCAAATTTTTTTCAAAAGTTTTCCCACCATTACAAAGTTACAAATTCAAATTCAGAATTTAATTTTAAACTTAAATCAAAATTTAAAAGAGTTGAGTTATTATTAATTTGAAAATTTCAATGTAGAAAGAAATGTGATAGTAAATGAGTTGTCTGCAAAAAAAATTATTCACATAATTTTCCATTTAATTTATTTCCAAATTTTGAATTTATTTTACAATATAAATAATTTTGTAATTTTACAATATTTTTCTAATATTTTTGTTTATTTTATGCAGCATTAATAGGGCTAACAATTACCCATTCAAAAAATAGTGAGATATACAACAAAAGAAAAGTATAGGTCTTTTTTACTCATAATATGCAATAAAAGAAAAGTAGTGGGACATTAAATGAGCTGTCTGCAACCAAAAAAAATTCAAAAGTTTTCCCATCATTACAAAGTTAAAAATTCAAATTCAAATCCAAAATCTAATTTTAAACTTAAATTCGAAATTTAAAAGAGTTGAGTTATTATTAATTAGGAAATTCCAATGTAGAAAGAAATGTGATATTAAATGAGTTGTCTGCCACAAAAAATTATTCACATAATGTTCCATTTAATTTATTTCCAAATTTTGATTTTATTTTACAATATAATTAATTTTTTTTTCCAAATTTTTTTAATATTTTTTTATGCATCATTAATTGGGCTAACAATTACCCATGCGAAAAATAGTAGGATATACAATAAAAGAAAATTAGAGGTCTTTTCTATTCATAATATATAACAAAAGAAAAGTAGTGGGACATTAAATGAGCTGTCTGCCACCAAAAAATTTTCAAAAGTTTTTCCACCCTTACATAGTTAAAAATTCAAATTCGAAATTTAAAAGAGTTGAGTTATTATTAATTTGGAAATTCCAATGTAGAAAAAAATGTGATATTAAATGAGTTGTCTGCCACAAAAAATTATTCACATAATTTCCCATTTAATTTATTTCCAAATTTTGAATTTATTTTACAATGTAAATAATTTTGTTTTTTTACAATATTTTTGTTTTTTTTATTTAGTATTAATTGGGCTAACAATTACCCATGCAAAAAAAAAGAGATATACAACAAAAGAAAAGTAAAGGTCTTTTTTACTCATAATATACAACAAAAGAATGGGACATTAAATGAGCTGTCTGCCACTAAAATTTTTCCAAATTTTTTCCCACCATTATAAAGTTAAAAATTCAAATTCAAATACAAAATTTAAATTTAAACATAATTTGAAAATTTAAAAGAATTGACATATTATTAATTTGGAATTTCCAATGTAGAAAGCACTGGCATTGAATGAGTTGTTTGCCACCACAAATTGTTCACTTAAATTTCCATTTCTTTTATTTTGATTTGTAGATTAAATTTTATATTTTTTAATTTCAACTATTTACTAAAGAAGGAAAGTTTTTAAATGACATGTAGTGTGAACATATATATAGATAAGAAATTTAAATTTAATATAAAATATAAATCAAATGAAAAAATATTTAAAATTTTAAAAATATGTGTATAGTTGTTAAAAAATAAAAAAAATATATTAAATTTAAATGCAAAAAACAAATAAGAAATAACATATTTATACCACAAAAGAAAATAAATAAATAAATTTAACTTAAAAAAATAATACAAAAAGAGAAAAATATTCGAACAAGTATTTTAAAAAATACAATTGACATAAATATTTTAAATATATATAGGGTTCTCTTTTTCTGCCGTTACTGCAGATAAGTTATCTGCAGTAATCTCAATATGACGTCGTTTTGGGGCGGAAGTCATGGTGTTTTTGTAATTTTAACTTATTTCAGGGATATAATAGTCTTTATATTTATATGTTTTTTAAGATTTCAATACCAAAACGACGTCGTTTTGGGAATAAATGCAGATAACTTATTTGCATTAACTACATAAACATTTTTACAACATATGTATATCTAATCTAAAACTTACAAATTAAAAGATAAAAAATTAATTTTTTGAATAATATGTATAATTAATAAAAAAATTACATCTATCATTCTGTAAAAAATAAAATATAAAAATTTAATCACTATAAAAATGAATGACCATTTAGTGACCAATGACTATCCAACTCCTACATTGTACAAAGATGTTTGTCATTAAGTATTTTACAGACTATTTTAATGTTTCTCATTACTTTTTGCATGGAAAATTATTAAGCTTATTAATAATATTATTTATTATATCTATTGGGGGGAGAACATTTAATGTTTATAATTCAAACGTTTTAAATTTAAATTCTAAACTTAAGAGGTGAGAAAAGAGTATGAAGCAAAAATTAGAATTATCAAAAATTGGAATTTGATTAACAGGGTATAAAGAAAATAAATGATTACACATGTGAAATAGTTAATTTATAATAAAAATTTAAGGTGATAAAATTAAAATTTAATAAACCTAAGTATAAACGAAATAAATTTCGAATATACTACTTATTTAATCTTACGTTATAATTCTTCTTTTATAATTAAATTCCTAAATTTTATTTTAATTTTTGTAAATACAAATTTGTAAAACTCAAAAATACTAATGACATAAATCCTTGCAAAAAAATAATTATTTACATAAAATGCTCATAGTTAAAGGTTGTAAATTGGGCTTGGCCCAAAGGGCCTGCCCGTCCCGCATGTCAACACATTTTTATAATTAAATTAAAATTTCACTATTATTCTTTTATAATTAAATTTCTAATTCGGATTTCAATTTTTATAAATACATTTTTAAATTTTCAAATATTAACGACACAAATATTTACAAAAAATAACTATTGTTATTTTGTAAATCTAATTATAATAAATGAAAGTTCATCTCTGAGATAAAATATAAAAACTTATATGCAACTATAAGAGTCTTTTTTTGTGGATAAATATAAAAACCTATTACATGCTAATAGTTAGATGTGGTAAACTGGGCTCGGCCCGAAGGGCCGGCCTACCAAGACATTTTTATAATTAAATTAAAATTTCATCTTTCTTCTTTTATAATTAAATTCCTCAATATGAGCTTACCAAAAAAAATAAATTCCTATATATGATTTTAATTTTTGTAAATACAAATTTGGAAAATTTCAAATACAAACGACACAAATCCTTGCAAATAATTATTTATTATTATTTTTTAAATCTGAATGTAATAAATGAAAGTCTATCTCTGAGATAAAATATAAAAACCTAAACGTAACTATAAGAGCCTTTTTTGTGTGGATAAACATAAAAACCTATTACATGCTAATAGTTAGAGGTAGCAAACTGGGCTCGGCCCAGAGGGCCGACCCCCCAACACATTTTTATAAGTGAATCAAATTTTTATCATTCTTCTTTTATAATTAAATTCCTAAATCTGATTTTAAATTTTGTAAATACAAATTTGTAAAATTTCAAATACAAATTACACAAATCCTTGGAAAAATAATTATTTATTATTATTTTTTAAATCTAATTGTAGTGAATGAAAGTCTATCTCTGAGATAAAATATAAAAAATAAATGTGACTATGGCGTATTTATTTTTTACATAACTCATCAAGTAGATAACTATATTTGATTTGCATAATATTGATCACTCTGGATAGCATATTTTTGTTTATGGTTGATATTTGTAAAGTTCTGTGTCAATGCTGTATTTTTTTCCACCTGAAATATATAACAAAATAGCAGCACAATTTTTTTGTAAGTATAAGGTTTGCTGTGCGATTAACCAACCACAGCGGACGACAAAAAATTTGATCTTTTTCCCCGTGCATCGCACGGTTAATATACTAGTAAACTATTAAAAGTACCTCACTCGATACCTTAGGCTTTGTTTTAGAGTTGGTTTTAGGAGGGGAAGGAAAGGAAAGGGAGGGTTTTACTGAGCCCTCCCCTTGTTTGTGAGTTTAAAAAAAGAAGGGGAAGGAATTGGAGATTTTTACTTAACCCTCCAAAACCCTCTTTCTTCCTAAAATTAAAGTTCCCCCAATTTGGGGGGTTTGAGGAGGGAATATTAAAAATTACTTATCTACCCTTAGCATTAAAAAGTAAAAATTACATAAATGTGAATCATTTTTAAACGTGACATTATTAGAAAAGTCTCAAATATCGACAAAATTTATCGATGAAAAATATTTCGTAAAAAATAATGATGAAATTTTTGATGAAAATCACATACGTCAAATTTTTTTCATTAAAACTAAAGACGAAACAAGATTTTGTAATAATCACTGACATAAATTTTTTACGGGTAAGAATTCAGTCAAAACTATTGACGAATCTAAATTCCGTTGAAACTTTCAACGAAAATATTTTCGTCCAAAATTTGACGAAACACATCTCCACCGAAAAGTTTCACCAAAATTATTTACAAAATTTACATTCCGTCAAAAGTTTTCGACGGAAATATTTTCGCTAAACTTTTTGACAAAAATTTTCATTCGAATATATAAGGAAACACATTTTCATCGAAAATTTTCGACGGAAAATATTTTCGTCAAAATTTTTTGATAAAAAATATTTCCATCAAAATTTTCAATAACACATTTCTGTCAAAAAATTTCAACAGAAAATTTTTCCGTAAAAAAAATTGACGAAAAATATTTCGATTAAAATGTTTGACGGCAAAAATATTCTGTCAAAATTCTTTACTGAATCTAAGCTTCGTCGAAAGTTTCGAATGAAACATTTCCCTCAAAATATTTGACAAAACAATTTCCGTCAAAATTTTCATCAGAACACATTTCCATCGGAATTTTGAATGAAAAACATTCTGTCAAAATTTTTGACGAAATATTTTTTTACGTTTAAAGCATTTCATGGAGGAAATTATTTTCGTCAAAACTTTTGCCAGAAACTAAATTTCGATAGAAAATTTATTTTTGTAAAAATTTTCATCGGAGAAAAATTTCCGTCGCTTTTCGACGAAGAGTATTCTGACGAAATTTTTTTGTAGCTTGCAGCGTAGAAATTTCATAAAAGATATTATCTTTTTTAATATTGTGAAAAGTACAAAAATAATTTTGTTAGAAATTTAAAATTTATTTTAGTTTGTAAAATATAATAATTATATTAATTTTAAAAAGGATAAAATGATATCTCATTAACCTTCCATTTTCCTCCCTTGCCCTTTTTTAACTCCCAAACAAGGAAAGAGAATACCCTCCAATTACCTTCCCTTCCTTCCCCTCCCTTCCCCTTGTATCTCCTTCCTTCCCTTCCCCTCCAAACTCCCAAACAAAGCCTTAGGCTTTGTTTGGGATATGGTTCTAGAAGGGGAAGGAAAGGAAAGAGAGGGTTTTAGTAAGCTCTCCCCTTGTTTGTGAGTTTAAAAAAAAGAGGTGAAGGAATTGAGGATTTTTACTAAACCCTCCAAAAACCTTAAAATTAAAGTTCCCCCAATTTGGGGGTTTGAGGGGGGAAATATTAAAAATTACTTATCTCCCCTTAGCATTAAAATGTATAAACTACATAAATGTGAATTATTTTTAAACGTGACATTATTAGAAAAGTCTCAAATACCAACAAAATTTATCGACGAAAATTATCTCGTCAAAAATAGTGATGAAATTTTTGATGAAAATCATATAAGTCAAGAAAATTTCGTCAAAACTAAAGACGAAACAAGATTTTGTCATAATCACTGACATAAATTTTTACCGGAAAAAATTTAGTCAAAACTATTGACGGAATCTAAATTTGACGAAACAAATCTCCACCGAAAAGTTTCGACATAAAACAATTACGTCTAAATTTTTCACGGAAAATATTTCCATCAAAATTTTCGACGAAAAATATTTCCATCAAAATTTGAGACTAAAAACATTTCTGTAAAAAAATTTGACAAAATTTTTTGCAGAATCTAAACTTCGTCAAAATATTTCACAAAAAAACATATTCATCGAAATTTTTGACGAAAAATATTTCCATCAAAATTTGAGACTAAAAACATTTCTGTAAAAAAATTTGACAAAATTCTTTACATAATCTAAATTTCGTCAAAATATTTCACAAAAAAACATATTCATCGAAATTTTTAACGAAAAAAATTTCCATCAAAATTTTCAATGAAACACATTTCCATTGAAAACTTTTGCCGGAAAAAAATTTCATCAAAATTCTTTACAGAATTTACATTCCGTCAAAAGTTTTCGATAGAAACATTTTCGCTAAACATTTTGACAAAAATCTTACGTCGAATATTTAAGGAAACATATTTCCATCGAAAATTTTCGACGGAAAATATTTTCGTCAAATTTTTTGATAAAATTTATTTCCATCAGAATTTTCAACGGAACACATTTCTGTCAAAAAATATCAACAGAAAATTTTGCAGTAAAATATTTTGATGAAAAATATTTCGATTAAAATGTTTGACGGAAAAAATATTCTGTCAAGATTCTTTACAGAATCTAAATTTCGTCGAAAGTTTCGAATGAAACATTTCCCTCAAAAATTTTGACGAAATAATTTTCGTCAAAATTTTTATCAGAACACATTTCCATCGAAATTTTGAACGAAAATCATTCCGTCAAAATTTTTGACGAAATATTTTTTTTTTCATTTAAAGCATTTGATGGAGGAAATCATTTTTGTCAAAACTTTTGACAGAAACTAAATTTCGATAGAAAATTTATTTTTGTAAAAAATTTCATCGGAGAAAAAATTTCGTCGCTTTTCGACGAAGAGTATTTTGACGAAAAAATAATTTTGTGACAATTTTCGTAGCTTGCAGCGTAGAAATTTCATAAAAAATATGATCTTTTTTAATATTGTGAAAAATACATAAATAATTTTGTTAGAAATTTTAAATTTAATGTAGTTTAAAAATATAATAATTATACTAATTTTAAAAAAGGGTAAAATGGTAAAAATATCTCATTAACCCTCCGTTTTCCTCCCTTACCATTTTTTAACTCCCAAATAAGGGAAGAGAATACCCTCCAATTTCCTTCCCTTCCTTCCCCTCCCCTCTTTGGATCCCCTTCCTTCTCTTCCCCTCCAAACTTCCGGCCTAAGAGTTTCACTTGAAATAATTCTTTACAATGATAGCCTTTCTTCCAACTTTGTCTTATCCTCGAAATCTTAGCACTACAAGAATCTTAGCAAATCGAAATAATTAATCAGTAAAGAAGTCTACCAATGGAATTAATTATCATTCATGAATCACCCAGAAAATTGGAAATATTCGCTTTTTGTCTTTGTACCAAAGTTCGCTTTTGCTTTCTTCATTGATGAGAAATTTATTTTATAATTTAATCAGTGTATAAAATATGAGACGCAAAAGAATTATTTGACTTCTAGATAACATTGACGGCCTATGTGTGTAAACTCAAAATAGGAACGAAATTAAAAAAGTTGTAACTATTGTAACTAGATACATATTATTTAACCATAATTCTTTTAATTACACAATACTTATTTATTTATTTATTTTTATATTTTTATTTTTGTACAAATGAGGGGCAAGAGCCCGTATGCGCCACACTTTCTAGAAGCAAACGTGAACGGAAATCCTCTCCAACACATAATGAAAAGGAGCTATTAGAAGACTAAAAAAGTTACAAACATTTAGTATTTTGTTGAGTTAAAATTCAAGTTACTCTATTCAATTTTGAATTTTTAACAATTATTATTTAGTGATCATACTATTTATGGGAATTATTCTATTTAAATTTAAATGTAGCAAACAGTATTATGTTATTTTTTTAACAATTAATTTGTTAAAACTTTTTAATTCTTGACATTTGACAAATAAATTACTATGCTTTTAATTGATATATATTTAACCAGGTTATTTTAATTACAATGCAAGGGTTGGAATCTGGAGTGAACCTTTAAGCTTAGAACTGGATAATTATCTTCGGAATTAGTTTTATATTTCTATAGGTCCCTTTCTTCTTCTTCTTCTTCTTTTTTTTTTTTTTTTTTTTTTGATAAACCTATAGGTCCCTTTCTTACTCAAGTTGTGAAATACACTAAAAAAACCTGACTCGCCTTAAAGAAATAAAAAATTGTGGAATAAAAAAAAGTTATTTGACACATTGAGAAATAAGTTAATTATCAAAATGTTAAAATTACAATGACTTATTTAATAAAATTAAAGGAGACAATTTACAATTTGACATTTTAAATATGGTACATTCACTTCTCATGTTGTTGTATGGAGAAATGTTTTACAACAACTCATCATAACTATATATTATATATTAGGAATAGTACATAGTTATAATAATAAAATTACTTTTTCTCTCCACTATGTCAACTAACAATGTATGAAAAGAAAAGAAAAATTATTATTATAACTATGTAATACTGATCTAATATATAATTATAATGAATTGTTGCACAAATTTGTCCTTGCAACAGAGGAGAAATGAGCGACCCTTTAAATATTTGATCTCTGTTGAAATTCTAATTTCTAGGTACTTTGAAAATGATTGAGGCTCCACCAATCTCATAGTACAGCCAATTATTATATGGTTGATATAGAAGATGACAAAGGATGCATGCTGAAAGTGTCCTTGGTGCTGACTTGAAGCATGAAGTGTCCTTGGTGCTGACTTGAAGCATGAAGTGTCCTTTCTAAATTGCAAACCAAAAGTCATACAACAGTGCATGAGTATTGCCAATCCCATATGAGTATTGTTGTTGTGAAGCACGCATATGGTTTTATAAACAAACAATTGAAGGAAGGAGGGAGTGCGTTTGCTATGCGTCATTCTCCAAAATTTTCGGTAAATTGAATTTTTTCTAAATGTTAAATTTTCGCATATTATCATAAATTGAATGTAAAAATCATATTTTTAAAAATTGAGATTCTCATATAAAAAAAATTTCTCCTCTACCAAAAGGACCGAAGCTCACCGTCATATTTCAAGCCTCACATTGAGGGCACGCACGCATTACGCATTGCTTGCATAATTCCGTGAATTGTGGGTTTGCTCTGGTTTTTGTTTTCTGTCATTGTGGGAATAGGATAATTGATTTTTGTACGAAAGCAATGGTTTTGCCATGAAAAGATGAGATACGCATTTTAATGAAAATCTCAGTGTGTTGAGCTCATAAATGTAGTGGTGATGCAAACCGCAACGCGTCCCATTGGGGGAACGCAAACGTGATGCATGCACATGAGTTGTGCTCATCAGAAGTTGTGGATTCGTTTTTCACATCATTGTGTTTTTTTTTTTCTTTTTTTCTTTTTTTGGATACATTATTTTATTCTTTTTAGTCAGGTATACCAACTACTATTCCGTAATGACTCGGAGTCCCTGATCCTCTCTGATTTCTACTGGTCCACCACTCTCCATCATTTAACAACCCTAGTCTTTTTCGCCATGATGTGTTTCCCTCTACAAAATCGATATGCTTGCACCATCTTTCTTTCCACCTAATTACTGTTTTGTACTTTAGCTTTTTAAATAAAAAAATTGCTTATATAATATTATTTATATTCAAAAATTATTTTTATATAATATTATTTATATAATATTATCGTGCTAATTTATCAACTGTACATCACTTCTATCTTAAGTATGATTTGAAAAAAAAAACAAAAGGTATAAATTGCTTCTTTTTTTGAAAATGTTTATATATTGCAATTCATAATGAAACATAGTGAAATGCATAACTAATTTGAACTTGGGAAAATAAATAATAAATAAGAATATATACATATATAATCTATATTCTTGAAAAAAAATTGTCATAGACTTATATTAATAAATATTGTTTAAAATTATATAATTTTACAAATTAGGCAACTAAAAACAAATATAACAGGGCAGACTTGGCCTTTATAATAAGCCTTCGATAGGCTCGTAGGCCAAATAGGCCGACCATTTTATTATGCAGGCCTAGGCCAGGAAGGCCAAAGCCTTGCCTGCCCTGGCCTATTTACACCCCTTCCACCTAATTAGTATTTTGTACTTTAGCTTGCTCACAATGTACATCACTTCTATCTTACACTATTTAGCGGGCTCCAAGAACCCAAAAAAGTGAGGGAAATAAATAATAAATAAGAATATATACATATAAGAAGGGTTATATTAATAAATAAAAAATTATAAATTTACAAATTACACTATATATATTCACTCGAGAGTATATGATATATATATATATATATAAAAAATTATAAATATAACATTCTCATATATATATATATATATATATATATATATATATATATATATATATATATAAGAATATTGACTCAATTTGTCAAAATAGATACATATAAGTATATAATGTTGAAATTAATTGTTTTTTATAAATAAGAAATTTGATTTGAAAATATGTCTTTTCGTCGTTAAATAGATGTGTTTTTTCGTGTCAAATGAATATGTTATTTCATCGACGAATAAGTGCATTTTGAATCGTGACATTAAATTTTCTATAAATATATACAGAATCAGAATTTTAGAGAGTTTTTATCATTGCATTTGCATTATGAGGAGTAACTCCGGACATGCAAAAGAAAAAGAGGATTGCTTCTGCTGAGTTTCCAAGATGGATTTTGGTAGGATAAAAAGAATAGGGTAGAAATCGTGGGAGTGCTGCACCTTAATTTAGAATTTCTACTAAATAAATGGGAGGATGGGGAATTGACTAGAATGTCCTTAGATTTGATTACACGGGCATTATACATTCTTCCACTTTAGAGCGATTGGTCAGACATAGGTTGAGTTCGATAAGACCATTCTATATGGAAGTGCCGCCACAAGAATATAGGTAATTCGTTCTATTCTGGGAGACAGTTGTTCGCAAATCTTGGGCACCACAGAGAGGTGAATATTAATTTGTGACTAAGATATCTATTTTTAAGAAAATCTATTTGTTAACTGAAAAAAAGAGATTTCATGTGTTATAGCCAAATAATATTGATATTCCTCCAGCATATGTATAAATCTAAGCCAAAAAGAGAAAGAATATTGATTAATCTTGAATAAAAAAGCAATATTTAATGTTGATTTGTTAAAATTTCAATCAAAGATTGTACAACTGATTTTCTTTTGATTTTGTAGAAAAAAATAGGACAATAAGGAGCCAAATTGGAAGTAAGAAATCGAAGTCCCACGCTACTAGCGTGAGACTCACGCTAGTAGCGCCAGAAGCAAAATTCAGCCAGAGACATCCACGCTCACGACGTGAAACTCACGCTAGTTGCGCCACAACGCACGCTCACAGCGTGTGAACCACGCTAGTTGCGTGGGCTCCCAGTAACGTGAATAAAACTCTCACGCTAGTAGCATGGGAGGTGCGGACAAATCAGAAATAAATCCTATTTTAAATCAGAGAAAGATTGGAAGGAGATTTACGACGAAGATTCAATCAAGATATCTGAGCAAGACACAAAGTCTATAAATAGAGACTCAGACCCCAGGAAACATTAGTCTTTGGCTGGAGAGAATTCTTGGAGGCTCACGCTGGAGATCAAGATTCTGACGGAGTTGAAGACCGGAGATCATTGATTCTTCTTCTTCTTCTTCTTCTTTATTGCTTTTATGAATTCTTTTTATTATTTTAATTTGTTAAAGCCAGCTATGTCGGCTAATTTCTTTTTGTAGTTGGGATCATGGACCCAATGTGAATCCTTTATAATTTTTGTATTGATATTTTGTAAGTTAATTAGTTAGTTTGTTTTATTCTACCTGGTTTAATTTTTCATATCCTATTTAGAACTGATCACTCTAAATTATAGGGCTTTGAGGGTTAAGACTCACAATAGACATATTGGGATTTTAGTCTGGACAAGGGTAGAATAACAATTTGTGTATGATCTAGACATAGGCTTACATAAATTGCAGACTCATAATTCATTCGCTTAATGCTTAATTCAAGAGGGATTACTAAGACATTAGAATTCTAATTGGGTTAAAGGGTTGAAATCACTAAGACATTAGGGTTTAACTATTTTATAGGGAAATAATGAGTTGTCTCAACAAACGAATTAATTAATTATAAAATACAATATATGAATATAAGGGAGGATCGGAGGTGAAGTACATCCTGGCTACATCCTTTTTATAAATTTTTCATCAATACTTTCTCGTGTTCTTGATCTTTCTTGCATGCGTTCAAAGTTAATTGTTATTAATTTTTCTGTTTTAAATTTAATTGTTTTTAAATTCTGTTTTGAATTCCAAAATCAATTCCTTTCACAAACCAAACCAAATTTTATTTTCCAACTTAAGGGAAATAGTTAAACTAGTACTTGGTGCATTAATCATCGTGGGACGATACTTTTCTTATCACTTTATTAGTTGGAACGATCGGCATACTTGCCGTATTCGCAACAAGTTTTTTGGCGCCATTGTCGGGGATTAATTACGCCAATATTATTTTTAACTTTCGATCTTTAAGATTGGACTTTTATATTTTATTTTATTTATTAATTTACTTTCTATATTTTTTTTAGAATATAATTTTTTTTTCGATTTTTTTATTTTTATTTTTTATTTTTTAATAAAATTTATTATATTTTATTTATTTATTTTATCTTTTTTATTTTCATTTTCATTTTTTATTTATTCCTTTTTTTATTTTTTATTTTTTAAAAAAATATTATAAAAAAACACTTTTTTTATTTTATTTTTATTTTGTCACTGATTGATTTCTCTCTTTTATGCGAGGTAAAGCTAACAATGAACCTTTACAGTTTGATCCAGAAATCGAGAAAACTGCAAAGAAGAACAGGAAGCTAACCAAGCTAAGGAAGCAAGAGGAATCCTCGAGTTCAGAGCCAAAAGCAGAACCCGAGATGGCAGCACCGAATCCACCACCGGAGGAAGAATTGATGGAGTCAATCTTGGCTCCACTGTTCACAAGGCCAAATTCTAGCATCGTCAGACCACCAATCAACGCTAACAATTTTGATATCCAGCCAGCACTTATATCCCTGGTGGAGAAGAATCCATTTGGTGGGGAAGATTATGAAGACCCCCATGATTTCATGGACAGATTTCTAAGAATCTGTGACACTACCAAGCATAATGGGGTGTCCGATGATGCAATTAGACTCCGTCTGTTGCCTTTTATTGTAACAGGGAAAACTCTGAGATGGTTGGATAGACAAGCCCCCAACAACATCAGAACATGGGATGATCTGGCTGCTAAATTCTTTGCTGAGCACCTCTCGAGGGAAAAATACAATAAGTTGGTGAATGAGATCACCAACTTCGTTTAACAACCAGGAGAAACTCTATGTGCAGCTTGGACCAGATTCCAAGAACTGATCAGATAGTGCCCCGTATATGATCTGCCAGACGGAAAGAAGGTCAGAATCTTCTATGATGGAATGACTCCAGAATGGTTGTCAATGGTGCAGCCGGTGGGACCAGAGCAAGGAAGACAACAGCTCAAACTTTAGAGTTGATCGACTTCATGGCAAGAGCTGATAATGCATCACTGACAGTTCAACCTGTTCAACCAGTTCAATCAAGAAGGGGGATCCTGCAGTTGGGAAACAATGATGCATCATTTGCAGAACAAAAGCTCCCATCTCAACAGATAGCCAGTCTGAATGCAAAGTTGGACAAGTTGCAACTCTTTACAGCTCAAGTTGACTTGGTCAACTGTGAGTATTGTCAAGGTGACCATGATACTAACGTTTGCCCAACATTGGTAGGAACAAATGCTTTACAAGTGAATGGAATCTTGTATGAACCCAAACCACAGCCAAATTTTCAAAGAAACCAGAATAATGCTCCAGGAAACAACTTCCAAAGGTGAATTCAAGGGGGGAGGTTTGGATTACAAATCCAACAATTATTTACAACCTCTTCCTATTACACTTAAGGAGCCATCCGGATTGGAGAAACTGGTGGAGACCATGGCCTCAACTACCAATGCTTTCATTAAGAGACAAGATCAAATTTCAAGAATCAAGAAGCTTCAATCCGAAATCTTGAACTCGGATTGGACAGTTGGCCAAGCAATTGAATGAAAGAGCTCTGGGAACATTCCCCAGTGACACTATAATCAACCCAAGGGATCACTGCAATGCCATCACAACTAAAAGCGAAGATCTAGAAAAAGTGGAAGCCCTTACAAGGAAGAATGAGCACACTCAAGAAGACAAGGAAGAAGCAAACGAGCAACCTCCTGCAGTTCAAAAGAAGCAATGGGATTTCTCACGTTTTGAGAAACCTCCATATCCCATGGGGAGCAAGCAACATGAGCAAATGAAGCAAATGTCTAAATGTTTAAATATTTTTAAGAAATTGCAAATTAACATTCCTTTTGCAGAAGCTCTAGAGAAAATGCCTTCGTATGCAAAGTTCCTGAAGGAATCATTGTCTAAGAAGCAAAAGCTCACAGAGGACGAACCGGTCACGCTAACAGAGGAGTGCAGTGCAATCCTACAGAAAAACATGCCTCCAAAAGTGAAGGATCCAGGGAGCTTCAGTATTCCATGCACCTTCGGCAAGACGACTATAGATAAAGTCTTATGCGATCTTGGTGCCAGCATAAATGTGATGCCCCTCAGCCTTATGAAAAAGCTGGGAATTAATGAAGTAAAGCCAACGAGGATGAAGGTTCAACTGGCCGACCGCTCAACAAAGCAAGCACATGGTATTGTGGAAGATGTGCTCGTCAAGGTAAACAAAATTCTAATTCCTGTTGATTTTGTTATTCTTGACATTGATGAAGATGCCAGTGTGCCCATGATCTTCGGGAGGCCATTCCTAGCAACCTCAGGAGCGTTAATCGATGTACCTAAGGGAGAGTTGATAATGCGCGTGGATGGAGAGCAAGCAACATTCAAGGTACTTACAAATGAAGCTCTATTTCCTGCATCTCAACCTAAAAACCAAGTTAACTACATTGCGGAGAAAAAGGTTGAGGAAAGGAACAAGAAGGAAGTCCATCAGCGGCATGAGGAAAGCAAGCCAAAGGTTAAGATGGAAAAGCCTAAGATCAAGGAAGAACATGTGAAACCTAAGCTTAAAATTTCTGCGAAACCTCCTCCTCACCCACGTGTATATGATCCTGGAAAGACACAATACTGGATCAAGAAGACTGGGTCATCAATGCTAGCATGCTTTCAACCACCGTAATCATAGGGGTACGTCAGGCTCGTGACGTTAAACAAACGCTAATTAGAAGGCAACCCGATAATAGTTTTTCTATTTTTATTTTATTTGCTTAGTTAGTTTATTTTTAACAAGTCAAGTCATTAGTGAATTAGTGATCATATGGAAAAATTTTAAATCTGGGAATTGGCGCTATCAGCGCCAATTTGGCGCTAATAGCGCCACAAGACCAAAAGATACAGTGAGATCCGCGCTGACAGCGCCAAGGTGGCGCTTACAGTGCCAGAAGCCACGAAAGAATTGTGCCAACAGTGTGAGATCCACGCTATCAGCGCCACAGGTCCAAGAATTCCAGAAGCTCCGCGCTAACAGCGCCAGTATTCTCACCTTTTACCTTGACTTTAGTATTTTCTTTTTGCTATTTTTAGATTATGGTTTGATTATGTCTCCTTTTTATACATTTCACTTTTTCGATTATTCTGTTTGTTCTTTAACAAGTGTGTGAGTGTCTCTCCTGCGCAGATTTAGCTTCACTCGACTAGTTTAGTTTGTTGCTGAGGACAACAACGTTCTAAATCTGGGAATTAGGCGCATACTGTATGCGAGACCTGCACTGCGGAATAGCACAACAGAGACGTCTAACAAAAAAAATTCTGTTAAAAAAAGGAGATATTTTAACCTTCATTTTTTTATTATTTCATTTTTGCTGTTTTTAATTCAATTATTGTTCAATCTTCTTTAATTCAATTTTTTTAGAAAAAAAAATTACAAAAATAGTGAATTCCTGAACAAGCGTTCCTAGATTTTACAAAGCTTACTCAGTGATCAAATAGATTGAATTTTAAGAAGCATGATATCTGTGGAGCGTTGAATTGTTTTTATAATTTGAGAATAATGATTGCTCGTTTGTATAACTGTTTTGGTGAAAATTCTTAGATAATGCTTGATGTGAAATTTTGAAATTAGATTGTAATTTGAATTATAACTGTGAGGATTGAGCCTAAACAAAAATATTTTTTCAGAGAGGCCTCACTATAGTAGTTTTTTAGAACTTGAACTGTTTCTCTGGCTTGCATGCATTACTTACATGATAAGGGCACATTTATTCTTGTTAGCTTAGAGCTAAATAGCCTACCTAGAAAGAATTTTCATTGTTAGCCCCTTTGAGCCTTCGATCAATTTATTAAAAAACCTGATGAAAATTACTTAACCAGTTCTCCATTGACACACCTTTAAAGAGATTGAAATGTTGATCAAAGGAAAAAGTCAAGGTACTTCTCAAAAGAAAAGTTAAGTAAGTTGAAGAAAAGAAAAAGAAAAAGAAAAAGAAAAATGGTCTGCAAAAATGCAACTCGAAGGAAAAGAAAGAAAACATCTGCAACCAAGAAAAGAAAAGGAAAAGGTAGTTAAAGAGGGAAAAGAACCCCAAAATGAAGAAAAGTGGCAGAACAAAAGGCCGAGAAGAAAATGTTATCAAAAATCTCAGTATTTCAGTCTCAAATTAATTAGCCTCTGTTCAAAAGATTCTTACCCCCAAACCAGGCCAAGTTATAACCAGTAAGAACTCGTACCGTTAATTAAGGAGATTAATTAATTAAATGTGATAATTAGTAAATAATTCTATAATTGACTCTAATAATTATTATGAGGCTCTAATAATTATAGAAAGTGAATAATAATGCTGAAAGTCGCTTTTCGGGCGAAAAGCACAGATATCGGTTCTGCTACCCGGTATAAATGCGTACCGGTGAAGTATC
This sequence comes from Gastrolobium villosum, assembly GCA_032173675.1. Lineage (NCBI taxonomy): Eukaryota > Viridiplantae > Streptophyta > Magnoliopsida > Fabales > Fabaceae > Gastrolobium > Gastrolobium villosum. The sequence goes on along the minus strand of JAVKPL010007135.1, from coordinate 22,275 downwards.
CCAGAAAATTATAATAAGTGCATGATAATTACTAGAATAATATGTAGGACTTGTAAAACGAGTTTCAAGTCAAAATAATGAGAACTGATGCCAGAACTGATACTGGCTATGGAAAAGCGCGTACCGGAAAGGTACTCCGAAAAATAAAATAAAAACATGAGAAATATTAGAAAAATGAGTAGGTTAAGATTCCAAAGTTTGGGATTAAAATGTTTTGCGTAGCTATTAATGCTAATACTGCGCGTTAAATGCTTTAGTGACCTATATAAGGCTATGGCACACATTTCTAGGTCAGAAATTGTGCCTCATACGTGAAGTGTTGAGAGCTTGGCTGCTGCCAGCCTTCTCCTTGGTCACCTTTGCATGAAAAAACCTCCAAACTACTTCCTTTCTTTGATTTCTTCACCTCTAAACAAGTAAACACTTGGGTGTGAGCTTTGGTTAGGGTAAAATAAACCATCTTCAGAGAGTGAGAGGGATGTGTTGGTGGTCTAGGGGCTGTGTTCTATGCTCTTGTGGGTGGTGGTCATGCTTTGGGTTTTTTGATGCTCCAAGAAGCTTTCTTTGTGAAGAAAGATCATACCTTGGGTGTAGCATTTTCGTTTGATGTACAAGTCAACATATTGGGAGTTGCTAATTGAGCTCTAAGAGCACTTCTTGCTCTGTTTTGAGCCTTATGTAAGTTCCCTAACTTTGATCATGTGTTTTAATGGTTAAAGTTGATGTCTTGCCATGTTTAATGAGTAAACAAGTAACCAACTGGTATGTGGACCTAAAACAGAATTAAAGATGCATGCTTTAACGTTTAGAATGGGTAAAAGTTGGATATTTGGTTGGATTTTCGCGAAATGCAGAATCTGTGTTCTGTCGCGAAATATCCGGATATTTAGTTGTGAATATCCGGATATTGATATCCGGACATGAATATCCGGATATGGGGTATTGTGATATCCGGATATCCATATCCGGATATGCCCCCGACATATATCCGGATATTCTGGGATTTCGATGAACAGTAGGGTACTATTCATACAGATGTGATTTATGGGTTTGTGAACCCTAGTTTGAGGAAGTTGGACTTCTGTAAATACTTAACTAAGTCAGAACCTAAGTGGTTAAGGGCTTGTGTCTTTGTGTGAAGCCTTAAGACATAAACCGTAAAAGGAAAAATGTAGTCTTTATGTTTATGCTTATGAGCAATGTTGTTGATATAATTATTGGTCCAAACAGATTGTGATTGTACTTTTTGTGGACATTGAGCTGTGTGGACTCTTGACTTGGATTGATTGCTTGCAAGGTAAGCTTTCGTTTCCTCGGTTTAGCCATGTTGTGGTTCCACCATGTCCCATGGGGGTATGGTTATATGCATGCTGTGTTACATGCTTTTGATGTTTTGGAAATGCTGTTGATTTGTTATATGCAATGTGCCTTTATGATATGCATGTGATGTCCACCTATACGGTAAGGCTAAGTGTGTGGTACATACAATATGGTGAGGCTGTGGGTGGGGTGCAAGCGGTGTTCCTTGTACTACTATGTGGGTAATAGACATATTCCTGCATTTCTCTGGCCAGTAGAATAGTGATAACACACATGGCATGAATATCTGTTGCACTGCATACTTTTGGAACTTATATTGGAATTACTGTTTTTGGAACTTATATTGCACATGTAAGTGAGCTTGGGGTGGAAGATCCTTGAGGACCCCTTGTCTTACTGAGATTTCTTGTTTAGAGATCTCACCCCACGTTTGGGGACGCTTATTTCAGGTTCAGGTAACCCTGGGGTTGAGACCTCGGGTGGCAGGAGGCCAGAGTTGAGTTAGATATTGCTGTATATGCTGACATGACTGGATATTGGCTGCTGTTTATGTTTTCTGTCATTTTTATGATATTTGAGTTGAGACTGTTGTTGGGCATTTATGGCCTTATTTGGTGAGCATGGGGTTTGTCCATGCCACATAGACTTGATTATGTCTTGCTTACTTAAAGTTGTAATAATGTATCAGGATTTTGGTCCAGGCTATGTGTTGTAGTCCTGTGACTTAGATACTCACTTTATTTATGTAATGAGGTATTTCAGTTAGTTGTCTTGCAATTTACATACAGACGATGTTTTATGAAAATGAATTAAGTAATTCAACTTGGTAATGATAATGATGTCATAATTGAAAAGAAAAAGATATTCCGCAAATTTTTAATTAAGCGTGGCTTAATACGATAGTATGTTAACAAACCGAGTTAACACGAGGTGTTACATAACCTATCAAAGACCTTTTGATAAGTCTATGCATGTCAAATGGGTTCCTCAATCTTAGGAACTTGAGAATATGCTCAAGCTTATGGAATTACTGCTACACTTATGGAATGAGTGTGAACCCCTCAAACACTAGAGTGATGAGAGTATATATTTATCCAGTGAGGAATATTCAAGTTATGATCTGAATTCTTGATACAACTGAAAAACATTGTTTGAAGTTTTTAACAGAGAGTTATACATGCATAGTAGTTTGATCTCTTAAGATATTCATGTTCCATGTTTTTCTTCTCAGAGTTAATCTTTGCTTATAACTTTAATCTATTACATTGCTGAGGACAACAACGTTCAAATCTGGGAATTATTTGATATGCCTCCAGCATATGTATAAATCTAAGCCAAAAAGAGAAAGAATATTGATTAATATTGAATAAAAAGGCAATATTTAATATTGATTTGTTAAAATCTCAATCAAAGATTGTACTACTGATTTTCTTTTGATTTTGTAGGAAAAACAGGACAATAAGGAGCCAAATTGGAAGTAAGAAATCGAAGTCCCACGCTACTAGCGTGAGACTCACGCAAGTAGCGCCATAAGCAAAATTCAGCCAGAGACATCCACGCTCATAGCTTGAAACTCACGCTAGTTGCACCATAACCCATGCTCACAGTGTGTGAACCACGCTAGTTGCGTGGGCTCCCGGTAACGTGAATAAAACTCCCACACTATTAGCGTAGGAACCACGCTAGTAGCGTGGGAGGTGCAGACAAATCAAAAATAAATCCTATTTTAAATCAGAGAAAGATTGGAAGGAGATTTACGACGAAGATTCAATCAAGATATCTGAGCAAGACACAAAGTCTATAAATAGAGACTCGGACCCCAGGAAACATCAATCTTTGGCTGGAGAGAATTCTGGGAGGCTCACGCTAGGGATCGGGATTCTGACGGAGTTGAAGACCAGAGATCATTGATTCTTCTTCTTCTTTATTGCTTTTATGAATTCTTTTTATTATTTTAATTTGTTAAAGCCAGCTATGTCTGGCTAATTTCTTTTTGTAGTTGGGATCATGGACCCAATGTTATGTATTGATATTTTATAAGTTAATTAGTTAGTTTGTTTTATTCTACCTGTTTTAATTTTTCATATCCCATTTTGAACTGATCACTCTAAATTATAGGGCTTTGAGGGTTAGGACTCACAATAGACATATTGGGGTTTTAGTCTGGACAAGGGTAGAATAACAATTTGTGTATGATCTAGACATAGGCTTATATAAATTGCAGACTCATAATTCATTCGCTTAATGCTTAATTCAAGAGGGATTACTAAGACATTAGAATTCTAATTGGGTTAAAGGGTTGAAATCACTAAAACATTAGGGTTCAACTATTTTATAGGGAAATAATGAGTTGTCTGAGCAAACGAATTAATTAATTATAAAATACAATATAGGAATATAAGGGAGGATCGGAGGTGAAGTGCATCCTGGCTACATCTTTTTTATAAATTTTTCATCAATACTTTCTTGTGTTCTTGATCTTTCTTGCATGCGTTCAAAGTTAATTGTTTTTAATTTTTCTATTTTAAATTTAATTGTTTTTAAATTCTGTTTTGAATTCCAAAATCAATTCCTTTCACTAACCAAACAAAATTTTATTTTCCAACTTAAGGAGAATAGTTAAACTAGTACTTGGTGCATTAATCCTCGTGGGACGATACTTGTCTTATCACTTTATTACTTGGAACGATCAGCATACTTGCCGTATTCGCAACAAATTTTCAATCACAAAATTGAAGTTGTAAGGAGCGACCGAGGGGGAAAGTATGATGACCCCTTCAAGGAATTTCATTGAGAGTTTGATATTACGTGCCAAATAATGGCTCCTTATGCTCCCCAATCCAATGAGATTGCTAAGAAAAAAAGAACTAGACATTTAAAAAAATGATGAATGCTATGTTGTTGATGTCTGGTGGGGGAAGTGTAAGAACCCGCACCGTTAATTAAGGTAATTAGGGAATTAATTATGATAATTAAGAAACGATTTCATAATTGACCTTAATAATTATTATTGGGCTTAAATAATTATATTGAGTGAGTAAAAATGCTGAAAGTTGCTTTTCGGAAGAAAAGCGCAGATACCGGTTCTGCTACCTGGTATAAATGCGTACCGGAAAAGTATCCCGGAAAATTATAACGAATGCATGATAATTACTAGAATATTATGTAGGACTTGTAAAAACAAGTTTCAGGTCAAAATAATGTAATCTGATGCCAGAACTGATACTGGCTATGGAAAAGCGCGTACCGGAAAGGTGCTCCGAAAAATAAAATAAAAATATGAAAAATCTTAGAAAAATGTATAGGTTTAAATTCCAAATTTTGGGATCAATATCATTTGCGTTGCTATTAAGGCTAATACTGCGCTTAAGTGACCAATTGCCTATTTATATGCATACTAAGGGCACAAAACCCTAGGTTGCATTATTTCTTACGTGAGATTTGGGTGGCTGAAGGGTGGCTACTGTTCCATTGCCTTCTCCTTCACCATTTCTTGAGTCTTGAACCATTTCCTCCATGATTTCCTTCTTCTGTTCTTCTTACAAACACTTGGTGGTATGAGTTGTGAGGGTGTGAGACTACTTTGGCTGCACACTCAGCCACTGGGAGTAGAGTTGAGGGCTGGTTTAGAGAGTTGAGTGTGGTGGGTCATGATCATGGCATTTTGAGGTCCAAGTGGTGACCTTTGTGGGGTAAGAACCATCCTTGTGGTGCTATTTTCGTGCTTCTATTTGGTCTGAGTTTGAGGAGCTGTTGGTGAGCTCCAAGAGCCATTGTTGCTCTGTTTTAAGCTTTGGTAAGTGCATCAACCTCTGAACTTGTGTTTTGATGCTTAAAAATGGAACCTTGATGCATGTATTGAGCTAAGTTAATAACTTAAGGGCGGGGTAGGTTAAACACACCTAGAAATGCATGTTTAAGTGCCTATAATCGGTTAAAAGTTGAACCTATGGATTGGATATTCACGAAATGTAGAAACTGCATTCTGTCGTGAGATATCCGGATATTGTCGAGCAGATATCCGGATATCAGTATCCAGATATGGTATCCGGATATTCATATCCGGATATGGGGACAGCAACGAACCTGTTTCGGTAAAAATTCGATATCTTGAGCTACAGAGCTCCAAATCGAGTGCCGTTTGGACCTATGTGTAGCTAACACATAAGGATACAATTTTCGTAGCCATTGGATAAGTGGTTTGATCTCAGTGTTAGTTTAAAATCGCGTCTTGGTTGCTAGAAATTCAGTTGGCAGCAGTCACTTTGCGAAAATCATAACCGGAGTTATACAACTACGATTGAGACATAAGATATGTCGTTGGAAAGCTTGTGAGGCCTAGTTTAACATATTAAAATCTCAGAATTTTTGGTAAAGAATTACAACTGCAGTTTTAATAAAATGGAACCTTGGGAGTGATATCTCGCGAAATGCAGAAACTGCATTCTGTCACGAGATATCCGGATATTGGTATCCGGATATGGGCTTGGAGATATCCGGATATGGATATCCGGATATGCCCCCGACATATATCCGGATATTCTGGGTTTTCGAAGAACAGTGAGGTACTGTTCATACACATCGGAGTTATGGGTTTGTGGACCCTATTTTGATGGAGTTGAACTTCTGTAAATACTTAATTAAGTCAGAATCAAGGGACTAAGGGCTTGTGGCTTGGTGGGAAGCCTTAAGACGTAAAACATAACAAAGAAACGTAGTCTTTATGTTTATGCGTACGAGCTATGTTATTGATATGATCGCTGGTCTAAATCAGATTGTGATTTCTGCTGTGTTGGACCTTGAGCGGTGAGGACTCTTGGCTTGGATTGATTGCATGCAAGGTAAGCTTTCGTGTCCTCGGTTTAGCCATTTTGTGGTTCCACCATGTCCCATGGGGATGTGGTTGATGCATGCTGTGCTACATGCTTTGATGTTTTGGAAATGCTGTTGAGCTATTATATGCAATGTGCTTTTATGATATGCATGTGGTGTCCACCTATACGGTAAGCCTGAGTATGTGGTACATACAAGATGGTGAGGCTGTGGGTGAGGTGCAAGCAGTGTTCCTTGTACTCATGTAGGTATAGACGTATTCCTGCATTTCTCTGGCCAGTAGATTTGATAAACACACATGGCATGATTATCTGCTGCATCGCATAGTTTTGGAACTTATATTGTAAATACTGTTTTTGAACTTATATTACACATGTAAGTGAGCTTGGGGTGGAAGATCCTTGAGGACCCCTTGTCTTACTGAGATTTCTTGTTTAGAGATCTCACCCCACGTTTGGGGACGCTTATTTCAGGATCAGGTAATGTTGAGGGCTCAGGTGGCAGGAGGCCAGAGCTGAGTTGATATTTATGATATGCTGACATGCTGGATGTTGACTGCTGTTATGTTTTCCGCTTTGATTATGATATTATGCTGAGACTGTTGTTGGGCATTGTGCCTTATTTGGTGAGCATGAGGTTTGTCCATGCCACATGTTTTGTTATTGTCTTTTATTTGAAGTTGTAATTAAAGTATCAGGATTTTGACCCAGGCTATGTGTTGTAGTCCTGTGGCTTTAGATACTCACATTATATTTATATATGAGGTATTTCAGTTAGTTGTCTTGCAATTTACATACAGGCAGTATTTTATGAAATTGATTAAGTAATCAAGTTGGTTAAGTTTAATGACGTCATAATTGAATTAAAGAAAAAGTTATTCCACATTTTAATTAAGCGTGGCTTAATACGATAGTATGTTAACAATCCGGGTTAACACGGGCTGTTACAGGAAGTCATTTTCATGATAAACTATGTAATCAATAAAGTACCCCACAAGAAAACTAAAAGAACATCCCTTATGAAATGTGGAATGGTAAGAAGCCTACCTTGGATTATCTTTAAGTGTAGGGGTGTTTGACAAGGGTCGCAATTCTGAAACCAAAAATGGTTAAGATTGGACCAAAGACAATGGATTATGTATTCATTGGATTTGCACTTAATTGTAGTGCATATTGATTCCTTGTGTATAAGTTCGAGGTCTCAGATATACGTGTTAATACGGTAAGACTATGCTTTGCATTTCTCGATGTATCTTGATGTATTTGAAGGACACTGTGACGCGATTTAGATCATCGACTTTAGTGACACCAAGTCCACAAGTGGGTATGTGTACACACTTGGTGGGGGTGTTGTGTCTTGGAAATCATCCAAGCAAACATGTATTACAAGGTTGACCATGAAGTAAAATTCATTGCCTCGGATAGAGTCGGTGGGGTTGCCGAGTGGCTTTGTAACTTCCTTGGGGATATTTAGAACTGGCCGGAGCCAGTGCCTACAGTGTGTATACATTGTGATAGTCATGCAGTCATCGAAAGGGCAAGAAACATCATGTATAACGGTAAGTCTAGACATATACATCGTAGACATTATACTATGAGACAACTACTCTAGATTGGGATCATTACAATTAACTATGTAAAGGCTAAAGAGAATATAGCGGATCCGTTGACTAAATGGATTCCTAGAGAGTTGGTTGAAAATTTGTCGAAAGGAATGAGTTTAAGGCCTAACAATTGTTGATTATTGCGGTAACTTTACCTTGATGAGTGGAGATCCCACGATCTAGGTTCAAATAGACAACTAAGTGATGACCAACTGTTAACACTGTGGAGTTTTTAAACTTATACTTATTCCTATGACAAGACAGTGTATTTATGAGGGTAACCATTTAGACTTTTAATGGTTTCTTAATCTAATGTGTTCAGATGATTTAAAGTGAGTTCATCACAAGGAATCACCTATGTGAGTGTGAAGTAAGGGCCTCTTCAATGAGAATTAATAAAGGTCGATTCTCTAGAACACTCGCAAAACCAGGAAAGTGTCCAAGACCAAAATAGGCACAACAATGAGGACCAACAATGTTAGCAAAGCAATTGTGTGACTTCTATTGTCTTGGTATACATTAAAGGTTGACGGTTCAAGTCATCATGACCACCAATTAACCAAGTATGCCCATTAGTTTCACTAGAGAAGGTTCAAAGGTGACTCCTACTTATCTCGATGCAATTATTTCTCGCTTAGGTATCGCACTTTGCATTCATGTTGCTATGCATATAGTCTCGATTGTTGAACTTTGTATTCATATGAGGGATTGTTGGAATTAATTTTAAATTAATTATTTTTTGTACAGAAAAAGTTTGATTTGAAAATGTGTCATTCCGTCGTTGAATGAATGTGTTTTTTCGTATCGAACATATATGTTGTTTCATCGACGAATTGGTGCCTTTTGAATCATGACATCACGTTTTCTATAAATATATATAGAATCAGAATTTTAGAGAGTTTTTTTTTCATTGCATTTGCATTCTTCCACTCTAGTGCGGTTGGTCAGACATAGGTTAAGTTCGATAGGGCTATTCTACGTGGAAGTGTCGCCACGAGAATAGAGGTAATCTGTTTTATTCTGAGAGACAGTTGTTCGCAAATCTTGGCACCATAGAGAGGACAATATTAATGTCTTAAGAACACAATGTCTAACACTGGACTCTAATTTTTTCTTGTCACATCTTTCGTATGGTACGCTTTAACTGTGTATTTTTGCATGTTTTAATTTATTGTATGCATTTCATGAAACTGTGAATATTGTCGAAATAGTTTCTTAAACACATGTTATCACCTCTCAATGATTTTATCATATTTTTTCTAACACCAAGAGTCTATTAATCATTGGTCAATAATTTATATGTAAATACTATAATTGGTTTTTGAATAGACTTGCTATGTCTAAACTTACAAATAAGATGATATTCTCAAACTTCTATTTATAAAAAAAAATTGTTCGAAAAGTGAGGAACAAAATTTTATTTTAAATAAAATTATTTGTTTGAAAATTTTAAAAATAATTTTTTGTATTTTAATTATAAATATGTTAAAATTTGACCGGATTTGAAAAACTATCAATTTTTAAATTGAGTTAATTCCATTGCAATCAAATTGATTTTATTTCTTTTCGTAATTTCAAACATAGTCTAAAAAGGGAATGTTTTTGGTATTCCGGTAATATACTTCTTTATCAAAAGTAAAAAAAAAAAAAGACATTTTTTTTAGGTAAACAAAAAAAAAAGACATTAATCATAAATAAGTGAGTGAATAAATACATATAAATAAATGGCTTTAATATTTCTACCGTGAATATAGATAAGCTACATTCACTTTTCAAGACGACGTCATTTTTAGTTGAAAAATTAAAAAACCATAATGGAAAAGACTATTATAACACTGAAATAAATTATAATTACAAAAATACCTTGATTTTCGCCTTAAAACGATGTCGTTTTGGGCTCAATGTAGATAAATTATCTACATTGAAATTAGAAAAAGCGAACCCTAAATAAATTACATAATTTAAGTTTTGATAAGTGATGTATTAAGTCTTCCGTAATACAGGAATATCAAGAATTAATAATTTCCGAAAAAGAAACTCATTGAAAAATAAATAAAAAGAAAAGAAAAGACATCATCCATCTGCAACGTAAAGTCTCTATTGGGGTGGTCAAAACGTTCTGCATCATTAATAAATTCCCGGGACGAAAACTATTACTATTATTAAGGTTTTTCTTATCTGCATAACAATTCTTAATAAATGATAAACAATTATTAAATATCAAATGCTGCATGCACTACTTAAAAAGGCCCATATTATTATATATGTTTATGTTTTGTCAGTCAATTCTTTGCACTATAATCAGCTTTTTGAATTGATTCAAATCTAATGCATGGAACAGCTCCAGTATGTTCCAGCCAAACTCTACATAATCACGGAACTTGCATTATCCTCTCTTTTTTTTATAAATTCTTAAAGACAAGAAATAAAGTTAAAGTAAAATGACAATTTTATAATTCATGATAAAAACTTAATCAACTAAAAATAAAAACAAAAAAATAAACTTAACTCTTTCAGTTACTTCGAAAGTAGCCGTCGTTTCAGTTTCATCCACTCTAATTTTCGATATTCCTTTCTAAGGCATATTCTTCTGGAAATCGTAGCTATTCTTAGCATGATATTGGGGAATCTAGTTGCTATTGCCCAAACAAGCATGAAAAGTATGCTTGCGTATTCGTCATAGGTCAAATTGAATATGTAATTATTGAAATAATTGTTGGTAAGTTTTAAGATCTATATATCTCATAATAAGCAGTTTTATTTTGTAATTTGGTGCTTCAAGAGAAAGTTGAAAAAAATGGTTGGTGAAGGAGAAAAGCCAAAGGCAGTGATCGTGGGGGGTAGCATAGCTGGAATATCATGTGCACACACACTAACGCTAGCTGGTTGGGATGTGGTTGTGATTGAGAAAACAACTTCACCTCCAAAAGGAAGTCCCACTGGTGCAGGTCTTGGACTAGACCCATGGTCTCAACGAATCATTGAGTCATGGCTTTCACTGCCACAACTCCTACATAACACAACTTTACCACTAACTATTGATCAGGTGACACCCTTTTTGCTTTCAGGTTCCCCATTACTTGTCAATCTCTTCCCTTTATTTATTCTCCAGTTTTTCTTTTTTTTCCTTTTCAGTCCTTTAATCTGCAAATTGCTACTTACTGTTTGTGCTTTCCAAGATTTTGCGGCTGACACAACCACAAACACCAACACCAACCAGTCTTCATGCCAAACTCAGAGACAGTAGTCTCCAATCTCCATATTCCCCACCAATGTTATTGTTTCGTAATTAAAAATCAATTCCTTGTTGCATGGATCCCTAATAAAAATGAGGTAGGATCTTTGGGTCAAATTTCAAATTTGACATCTCTGATAGTCATGTTATCAAAAAAATATCAACGGTGTCATATGCTTAAAAATAAGAGTCGTTGATATTTTTTAATTTAACTGCTCTCAGATGAAGTATCAAATTTGAATTTTGACACCGGTATCAAATGATCCTACCTCAATAAAAATAGTATCTATACGTAGATATATTCGTAGTTTTTCTTTTTTGTCCTACACACGATGAATAATGGCATACTTTTCAACGCCTTGTTTTTTGGAATTGCTGCCTTGTGACCTTTTTTTTTAAATAATAATAATAAAATTACAAAAGTCAAGATTTTATTGCTAAGTGATTAAAAATCAATTCTTTGTTGCATCCCTAATAAAATAGTATCTATGTAGATATATTCATATTCTCTTTTTTCAGTTTGGAAAGTTAATGAAGCATAGGAAGAATATATAAGAGACGAAGAGAGACAATAAGACGAATCAAGGAAGAGAGGAACATACAAGGGGATTATAAAATAGATATATAAAATCTCAACACTTCATAACCTCATAACATCATAACTTGGTCTCATACACAATACAGACTGAGATTTAAAAAAAAAAAAAAAAGCCTCACATACTAAGACACGTTATTAAAAAATATATATACCAAGAGACGTCACTGAGTGGTGCTAGACGGTGGTGACGATGAAATTGTAATTCACGGATCTTCTAATGGTGTTTCTCTCAAACACTCAAACACACAGATTTGCTGAAAATACCTCTTTCTATTACTGTATATGCCAAGTCCATCTTCAAATGGTTTACATAGTGCTATTTATAAGCAATAGCAAATGACTAAAACAATTAAAAGGTTACCTAGTAACTCTAACATTAAATAATTGTCCACTAACAAATTTCTAGGGACACACCTCTTCACCAAACTCTAAGCATAATAATTGTTCACTAACAAATTCTTAGAGACACACCTCTTCATAACATAAACCCTTCATTTTCTATTTTTTAATTACTTTATTTATTAAAGTTTAAACCCAACAAAACTCTCCCTTAAACTTTAATATATCTTCCGTCCTTCATTCCCATCTTCTTCTTGTAATTCTCAAACAACAACGTCGGCAAGGGCAAGGGCTTCGTGAAAATATCTCCAACTTGATCTCGGCTTGCCACGTGACTGAGCTCCACCTTTCCTTCTTTGACCTGATCCCGGATGAAATGGAATCTGACATCAATATGCTTGCTTCTTTCATGGTTGACCGGGTTCTTTGCTAACTCGATCGCTGATTTGTTGTCAACCCGGATCTCAGTTGAACCGACTTGCTCTTTCTCCAACTTACTCAATAAATTTCTCAGCCAAATTATATGGCACACGCACCACGAAGCAGCTACCTACTCAGCTTCGCACGTAGATAGAGTTACAATGAGTTCCTTCTTCGATGCCCAAGTAAACACCATATTCCCCATAAAAAATACATAGCCAGCGGTGCTCTTTCTGTCATCCACATCTCCGCACCAATCACTATCCGAGTAGCCTGTCAGCTTGTACTTGCCCGACTTCGAGTAAAGAAGGCCTTGTGAAATTGTTCCTTTTACATATCTTAGAAATCTCTTTGTCACCTTCTAATGAGAATAATTCGGCTCTTCCATGAATCGGCTTATTATTCCAACACTCAGACATAGATCCGGCCTCGTACACGTCAAGTACCTCAGACTTCCGACTAGACTACGATAAACACTCGGATCTACCTTTTCTCCTCCATCATATCTTGGAAGTTTAACGCTGGGTATGGGGGTTGAAACCGGGTTGCAATCACTCATTTTGAACTTCTCTAAAATTCCTTTTGCATAGGCTTCCTGAGAGACGAAGATCCCGGATTCATCTTGTCTAACCTCCAAACCAAGAAAGTATCTCATCAGACCGAGATCCGTCATCTCGAACTCCTTCGGCATTTTCTTCTTAAAATCTTGAATCATTCCTTCATCATTACCCAAGAAAATCAGATCATCAAAAAATAAAAATCTTGAAGTAGGGACTCCTTTGAGAAGCTGTAGTCCTTCTCAGAAAAAATAAAAATCTTATAATCATTATTTTTTCATGAGCAGAACCAGGTAACTGATAGTGAGAAGAAGGTTAGTTCAACATTGACAAGAGATGAAAGTTTCAACTTCAGAGCAGCACATTGGGCTGATCTTCATGGTCTTCTGTATAATGCACTGCCACCAAATGTAGTTTTATGGGGTCACCATTTTCTCTCTTTCCATAGTGTAGATGACAAGGGTTCTGTCATAATAAAGGCTAAAGTTCTCAAAACTGGTGAGGTCATTGAGATAGTAGGGGATTTGCTTGTTGCAGCAGATGGTTGTCTCTCCTCTATCCGCCAGAAATATCTCCCTGATTTTAAACTGAGGTTTGTATCTCAAAATGGAGCCAAAGTTAACTTTCCCTTTCCTTCTATCTGAAGATGGCCCTCTAAGGTTTTAGTATCATTTGCAGATATTCAGGCTATTGTGCTTGGAGAGGTGTTCTTGATTTTTCAGAAAATGAGAATTCAGACACCATCACTGGTATCAGAAAGGCATACCCTGATCTAGGAAAATGCTTGTACTTTGACTTGGGCTCAGGTACACACAGTGTGTTCTATGAGCTTCTAAACAAAAAGCTCAATTGGATTTGGTATGTGAATCAGCCAGAGCCTCAAGTTAAGGTAACTTTGCTCCTTTCATAGTACAATTCTATTATGAGGTATCCTAAAGGATAATAGTCCACAGGTCTAAAAATTAAAGCTAGATCAGCTATTGCTGACTGTATCTTGATAATTGGGGGAAAAAACTTTTCAGGGAACCTCCGTGACAATGAAAGTAAGCAGTGACATAATCCAGAAGATGCACCAAGAAGCAGAAAAAGTTTGGATTCCTGAGGTGGTAAAGGTCATAAAAGAAACAAAGGGACCTTTCTTAAATTTCATATATGATAGTGATCCCTTGGGGAAGATATTTTGGGACAATGTGGTATTAGTAGGGGATGCAGCTCACCCTACTACTCCTCACTGCCTTAGAAGCACAAACATGTCAATATTAGATGCAGCAATATTGGGCAAATGCCTAGAGAAGTTTGGAGCAGAAAAGCTAGAATCTGCTTTAGAAGAATATCAGTTCATAAGGGTACCTGTCACTTCCAAGCAAGTTCTGCATTCAAGGCATCTTGGACGCATAAAACAAGGTCTGATTCTCCCTCATAGAGAACCTTTTAACCCCAAGTCAGCAAGGCCAGAGGATTGCCAGGAGTTTCTACAGAGGAACACACCTTTTTTCAATTATTTGCCTTTGCCACTTGCTTCATTTTCATCCTCCATTTGATTTCCTATTGTAGTAAATCTTATTACTGCATACTCGCCAATCAATACACTAATAAGGTGATTCCTATAACTGATGTGATGCCTTTGGACTTCAAACTTTATTTTGGCTATCAAAAATGATTTTATCACCAAATTCATTTTATTTGGAATCTAATCCCAAAATTTATTTTAGAAGAACAAAAACACATCTTAATTTTCAAAATTAAAGTGGAAAAATGGGTACTTTTACATAGAATGAATTTCGGACTACACAAAATAATAATAATAATAATAATTAAAAAAAAATTACCAATTTCGTTCAAAAAAAAAAATCATTCAACAAAATTACTTTAAGTAAACATTTTCTTTTATTTTAACACCAGTTCTATCAGATTTAACTCAACAAGGGTAAAAACTAAATACATATTTGGAGCAGGAACGGTCTGCCCTAACATACCTTCGAGAATATTTATTAATGGGTATCAACAATTTTTTTTGGACACAATGAAAAAAAAAAAACAAAGACAGAAAGAAACAAAATAAACTAACCACAAAGCCTAGGTCAGTGAGTTCCCATTAGGGGTGAAAGTGGGTTGGGTTGGGTCAAACTTTGTCCCGAAAAACCCAAATCTATGTCAAAAAATTTCAAATTGGCCTGGTTCAAGCCTAATACAAGTCAAAATGTTAGCCTGACTTGCCACGTTTATAAAAAAACAAATGGTCTGGCCTAGCCCGTTAGCTTGTTAATTTTTAACTTTCAAGCAGAACCATGAATCAACTTTACACAAATACTCAAATTCTGTTGGTAAACCAAAAATCATAATTTCAACGTCCAAACAGAATCATGAATCACAACAAAACTCATAGAATCTGTATTTAAGTCAATTTTAAAAGCAAAATGCTCAAACTAAATAACATATATTTCATCAGATCCAACAAACAAATTCATACTATGTAAATTAAAATAACTATATGAATCCAACAAACATATCAAGATGCTTGTAATAAATATAGGCAAAAAAATTAAAATAATACATTTAACTCAAATAATTACGCATTTAATGTTATTTTTCAAATAATTACGCATCTGATGCACAATGTGACGCCTCTTTTGGGCGTCACATGTGACGCCCCATTGAGGCATCTCACCCCTCAGGAGAGACGCCCCAATGGGGCGTCACATGCCATGATATTTTAAAAGGAAAGTGATGTGCATTTGTTGGTGCTGCTCTTTTCTCGATTGCTGGGAAGTGGGAATTCAGAAATGACATTGAAATGAAATAACCCAAAGCATGAATTGACAACTGAGGTTCATCAGAGCACAGTTATTATACATACATCCAAAACGAGCCAAAAATTGCATAGAAATTCTGAACTAGGAGCATATTTTTGGTATTCACAAATAAGTATTACCTTTCATGAAATAAAAATGTGGAAGAATATAATTATAAATGTGTTATTTTTTTTTATAAATTTATTGCTTTTCCTTTTTTATAAATATTATCTTTTGGTAATATAAATGTGTTACTTTTTTATATTTTAATAAAAAGGGTTCGCTTTTTCTATTGTTACGGTAGATAATCTGCAATAAGCACAATATGATATCATTTTGAGGCAGAAATAATCATGATGTTTTAGTAATTTTAATTTATTCCAGGATTATTATAATCTTTATAATTATATTTTTTTAATATTTTAATCCCAAAATAATATCGTTTTGGAAATAAATGCAAATAAGTTATCTGTTCAGAAATATTTTTCTCTAATAAAAAATATACCAAATGCTCGATACAACGAAAAATATTTTTTCTGAGAACCTCTTTTTTTGTTCCGGAACCCAATAATTGTATTAAGGGACAAAAAGACACAACAACTACATTTTGGTCAAGGAAAAGGGTCAGATTTACAATCTGTAGTTCAACAAGAGAAAAAGTTGTCATCCCTATAGCGTTTTGAGATCCCTGGCATTATGCACTTCTGCTTCCGGTCATGGTACAGCCTCAATACAACTGCTGCTGTTTCTTCTACCGCTTTTGCAGTCATTGCATCTGAACTCAATCCCAAAGTTTTAGCCCTTGCTTTCCTAATATTGTGTAAGACAACAGGATTTATACTCAACAGCCTTGGCCAGATTATGGGGACATGCCCCATCATCTTGCTTGATTGCAAACTCAACAGCTTCAATCCTATAATCATCAGAGAAGGGGAAGACCAGAAGCCCCACGAGGAAGACCAGAAGGAAAGACACCCAAATGAGAAAAAATGGCCTCTGTAATGGGTCCCAATACATCAGTGGAAGGCATACCCCATAACTTGCACATCACTTTCCTTTTAATATATCATGGCAAGTGACGCCCCTTTTGGGCGTCACATGTGACGCCCCAATGGGGCGTCTCTCCTGAAGGGTGAGACGCCTCAATGGGGCGTCACAAAAAGGGCATCACATTGTGCATCAGATGCGTAATTATTTAAAAAATAACATTAAATGCGTAATTATTTGATTTAAATGTATTATTATAATTTTTTTTGCCCACTATCCCTTTCTACTTCCTCATGCAAGGAAAGAATAACTACCTATATTAAAAGGACAACCTAGGATTTAGATTTGGATTTGATCCGATGTATGAATCATCATGTATTTTGACTCAGATTTCATAACATAGGCATAATGCTTCATTTGGGGATGTATGAACGCTCTAGAAGAGTGGTTTTTATCGTTTTTGGAAGTTGAATGCTTTGATTCCAAAGGCGAAGATAACTGCAAACAACACTGAGAAACCAGCCACCACAACTGCAACCACTCCTAGAAAGTCATGTTCAAACCCGAAGTAACTCCTCACAAATTCTTCAACCCTTTGACCATTCTCAAGTTTGTTCATGTCATCTCCATATTGGGAAGCCACCAATCCATACAAGGTCCATGCAACTGGGCAAATCCAATAGTACCACTTCCACCATATGGGTATTCTCTGTAATTGTTTTTTTATTTCAAACTTAGTTCATGTCAAGCATTAAACAAAAGATGTCAGCAAAGGTTGTAACTTACCGATAAGGGAATGATGAAGCCTGAGAAGAGGCTCCATATTGCATAGAATGAAGAGGACAATATGGCCCCAACGTGTGGGTTTGGAGTTATTGCCATGGTCATCATACCATAGAAGGTGTAGTACAAGAAAGTGAAGTACATGAAGAAAATATACCACAAGAACTTTGATACTGTCCAATCGAATCCCATCATTGCATATACTATAATCCCATATATCAGGGTCTGAGCCAAGATGTGGGGAAGTTCGATAATAACCTGCAAATATAATGCTCTTAGAGAGAGATATATTATAAAATCATTAATGGATTTTCAACTTTATGATATTAGAGCCTCCGTAATTACGAGTTCATATGTTCGATCCTCACCATTCCGACTTTATAGTGTGATGCATTGTCAACGCTTCAAGTCCACAGGACTCAGATGAATTTTTACTTAACAACTTGAACCTTTAAGTAGATGGTTGTTTATAAATTACAAATGTTGAGTTCAACTCTTAGATGTCTTGAACTACAGTTCTTTCCTTTGGACTGTGATTGGGAGAACAAAAATGTCTCATATCTCTTGTTCTTTTCAAAGAAATGCTTGGATTGGAGTTAGTTCTTTACCTGTGCAAGAGCATATGGCAAAGCTGAATACATTCCAGCAGCTCTCTCTCTATAGAAGACTGTTCTCTCAACTGCAATTATAGGCTGCACTGAGGCACCATTCTGTACTCCAATGAAGGTAACTGCAGCATACATTGAACCCATTGCATTGAAAAGATCTTGCTCCTTTCTCCTGTGGTTTTCATTAAATTAAAGGTAAATAATTGTTTTGAATTCCATTTTCAATTTTTCACATCACTTTAGTTATTGTGTCAATGTATTGTTTTCTTTTTCACATACCTTTTCAAACCAATCTCCCAAAATATGACCCCAAACAATAAAGCTATTATTGTTGTAAATAGGAGTCTAACTGCAGTATATGAAGTGTTGCGCCAATATGATAAATGCTGTTTCCATAGGCAAGCTTTACATTGTGCCACGAAACTCTGTGAGTACTGACTATTAAAGTATAAATCTTTTGAACCTTGAGAAGGTGTGCTGAGCTCCTGGATCAATTGTTTGTTTCTCCTAAACAATTGGAAGTATCAATAAACTATTGATCAAAATCTTTGAACGCTACTGCAGTAAAATCATAAGCTGAGAAATGTATGCATCTTATATTCTCATAATCCTGAAACTTTGGACTCTGCAGCCTTCATTTAAAACATCAAAAGAAACAAAATAACTGCTGATTACCAATATTGGTTGTTATGTTATCAAACATAACATAATAAGGTTTAAGATAGGAGTCTAACCGGTGTAGTTCTGAGTTTTTGTACACATTAGTAAAGTCAACCTTAAGGCTTGCTTCTGTTCCTGCTGATGTAACTTCCAACATCCAGGTTGCAGGATTATAACCATCTCTGATCTTAGGAACTCCTTGAATAGCCTATAGTAATCATGCACTTGTGAATATGCTAATGCTACAGCAGCAACTAATATGTTAAATCTCATTTACACTAGATTCACCTCAAAGTACTGGATCAAAATGGAACAGTGGCGGCCTAATGGACCAGCATATATTTGCTCCCCTCCCAATTTCAGAAGTAGTAGCTGCAAAGATTTAGATTAAAATACTTCATTCTTCGAAATGTAGTATCCAAAACAAAAGTGTAATTCAAAGTTAACACTTTTTACCTCATCAAAGGCATCAAATATATCAATACTTGGCTGGTGGATGGTGCAAACCACAGTACGTCCTGTGTCCACAGTGTTCCTCACGGTTCTCATAACAATTGCAGCTGCTCTAGCATCAAGACCAGAGGTTGGCTCATCCATGAATATTATTGATGGGTTGGCTACAAGTTCAACTGCAATTGTAAGCCTCTTGCGCTGCTCAGTTGAAAGTCCAGTCTCTCCTGGCAATCCAACAAGTGC
The DNA here is from genome assembly GCA_032173675.1 of Gastrolobium villosum. NCBI lineage: Eukaryota > Viridiplantae > Streptophyta > Magnoliopsida > Fabales > Fabaceae > Gastrolobium > Gastrolobium villosum. The sequence goes on along the minus strand of JAVKPL010007135.1, from coordinate 2,844 downwards.
TTCTCTTAGTGAGTTAAGCTCTACGAGCTCCATAACTTCCTCAATGAACATCTGCATCTCATAAAAATTGAGTTCAAGTTAATAAGCTGTAAATTCTCCAAAACCACAGGTTAGCACTTAATAAGTTGCAGATTAACTTTACTGTAGTTTGAGCAATCTTATGATGTTTAAATTATACCTTTCTAGTTGCATGATCTACTTCAGGGGGTAATCTAAGCCATGCAGAATATAGCAAAGATTCATAAACTGTAACATTGGGTGAGTGAATATCAAATTGTTCACAATATCCTGATATGCGAGCAAATGTTTCTTGATTCTTTAGGTACCCAGATATTGTGATGCTTCCTTCAATATATCCACCAGTTTTCCTTCCAGCTAAAACATCCATCAGAGTAGTCTTGCCGGCACCACTTACACCCATCAGAGCTGTAAGTACTCCAGGCCTAAAAGCACCACTAACACCCTTCAAAAGTTCAAGACGATCCTCTAAAACCCCTTGATTTTTCATTTCCTACAATCAAGATAACAGTCAAAATTTAGGAACAATTCTGATTTTTTTTTCCTATTTCTTTTTCTTCTATGGAGGTTGGATTGAAGACTGATGAGAATGTTTTGACATACATAAAATCATAGAAATACTGTTCAAGAAATATCCTATTGCTGGAGTCAGATAGAGGGATTAAAAATACCAGGTGCAATGCTGGTCATTCAGAAAAGTACAGTGCTATAGCAATTGGCTTGTCCATATGGGGAAAAAAAAACTAAAAATTGAAGAAAACACACATATTTTAAATACAACTTATCACATACAAATAGAAAGATTAGTTGAAATATTACATCTTAAAAGTAAGCATGTAAGGTACCTGTGGCATGTCTACAGAATATCTGATCTCATCAAAAGTGAGGGATAGAGGTTGAAAAGGAAGAACCATGCCCCTCCTTCCACTTCTACTAGCTTTATCATGACTAACTCTTCCAGAAAACGACCTGGATGATATACTTGCTTCTTCTAACATCTTTACTTCTGGCTTGTCATCAGAGTCAATATGTTATGTCTTGAATACCAAACATCTAGCTACAAACAAAGAAACTATAACTTGGAGCTCAAGGACTCACCATTAGAGCTCTTTTGTGTTGGTAATTGAGTGAACTCTTCAGCTGTTGAAACATTTCTCTCGAGCAATTTTTCTTGTGATAGCCCTGCTTGATCCTTTCTGAATGCTGCAGAGGCAACATGTCCAAAGATAAAAAAATTAAATCTGTGGAGAGAAAAGAGGTTCAAGTAAAGTTCACAGCTGAAAGAAAGATGAAGATGGTACTTACGACTTAGATATTGCAAGGCTAAGGTGAAGAGAAAATTAAATAGAAAAACATAACCAATCAATGCTCCTACTCCAATCCAATACCAGTAAGCTTCTGGGAAAAATCCACGAGTTTTCAGTATCAAAACTCCCAGTGTTTCATTGGAATTAGCAGTCACCTACAGAGCACTCAGCAAATTATCTCATAAATATATCTTTCCAAGACTCATTGTTTCTCTTAAGAGTTTATTCACCACTCAAAACAAATTGGATTACCTTACTCCAACTACGCCCAAGAAATTCATTCACAGCTATAGCATTCTGTCCATACATCAGTGGTGAGGACCAATAACCCCACAGAAACCATTTGTGGACATCCTCTAGTGCAAAAGAACAGATTTACATTAAAAAAAAAAAAAAAAAACTTCATTACATCAGCAAACTTTAAAGTTAATTACCGTATCTTTACCTCGTGAAATCACAAATCCTCCCAAAACCATAACTACTAGTAATGCAAATGACCCAACAGTGTTTGCAACTACAACATCCCTTCCTAATGCTGCCATCAACCGAAATAGTGCAGATGCCATCTGGTTAATGCACAGGATCACCAAGTACTGTTTTAAAAGTCTGCCAATAAAATTTCTCATTAGATTTCAAAAAGAGTAACTGGTAGGCTTAATTCATGAATTGTGATGTAGTCCCTTCTTGCCTTAAAAAACTTGGATCATAGCCAATGGCATAGTAAGAGATGCCTTCCCAGATGGCAACTTCTATAAGGGTTATTGGTATTTTGAGAATCCATGGGGGAAGAGAATAAGCCCACGAAGGATAGAAAAGAAGGTCCCTTTGCTTGAAAAAGACAGGAAGTTTCATGATGGCCATGTTTAGCTCTGATATTCCATTGAACAATGCTACAATGACTGTGAAGAAAAGAGCACCCATGTAAGTTCCTCCTTCCTCCACAGTATCTCGGTGCATCTTAGTTCGTAGAAATAATGTTGTTGTCATGATAGCTAAATAAATAAGCTGAAAAGGAGGAACAAGACATGCATAAGGACAAACAAACAAACAAAAAAAGATGAAGAAAAGTGTTTGGTAGGATACACCAAACACTCCATTTAACATTTTCATTCACTCTTAACAAAAATTTTGTACCTAGAATCTAGTTTCAAATCTGTTAAGAACCAATTCAACTCAAAAGCTTAAATTTGTACCTAGAATCTAGTTTCAAATGTTTCTAAATATCTTAACATTTCTTCTGGATTATGATCAAAATCTTTTCCTATATAATCATTTACTACAATATTTTTCCAAATATCTATTACTTTATCCCATATTTGAGGACTATGTGCTGTTAAATTTAAAATTTTTCCTGATTCTATTGGTTGTAATTGTATAGGTTTCTCTACTGGATATCTTTTTCCCTAGGTTTAAATCTATTTTCTCTACTTTCATCATAACTTCTATAAGGTTGTCTTGGCAAATTCCCAGACCTATAAACTCTAGGTTCTGTATAATTTGTTCCTGATGCACCTGTTGC